>JAACNH010003961.1:0-26334 GCA_019447015.1 Hymenochirus boettgeri
CCAACATTTCCTGTACGTTGTATCCCAACATTTCTTGTACGCTGCATCCCAGCATTTCCTGTACGCTGCATCCAAACATTTCCTGTACACTGTATACCAACATATTCTGTATGCTGTATCCCAGTATTCCTGTACGCTGTATACCAACATATTCTGTATGCTGTATCCCAGCATTTCTGTACGCTGTATTCCAGCATTTCTGTACGCTGTTACCAACATATTCTGTATGCTGTATCCCAGCATTTCCTGTACGCTGTTTACGAACATATTCTGTATACTGTATCCCAGCATTTCCTGTACGCTGTATACCAACATATTCTGTATGCTGTATCCCAGCATTTCCTGTACGCTGTATACCAACATATTCTGTATGCTGTATCCCAGCATTTCCTGTACGCTGTTTACGAACATATTCTGTATACGGTATCCCAGCATTTCCTGTACGCTGTATACCAACATATTCTGTATCCCGCATTTCCCTACGCTATATCCCAACATTTCCTGTACGCTGTTCCCAACATTTCCTGTACCTGTTACCAACATTTCCTGTACCGGTTTTCCAACATTTCCTGTATCCTGTAATCCAACATTTCCTGTATGTTGTTCCCAACATTTCCTGTACGCTGTATCCCAACATTTCCTGTACGCTGTTTCCAAACATTTCCTGTATCCTGTAATCCAACATTTCCTGTACGTTGTATCCCAACATTTCTTGTACGCTGGCACCCAGCATTTCCTGTACGCTGCATCCAAACATTTCCTGTATCTGCATCCCAACATTTCCTGTACGCTGTATCCCAACATTTCCTGTATGCTGTATCCCAACATTTCTGTACGCTGTATCTCAGCATTTTCTGTACGCTGATCCCAACATTTCCTGTACGCTGTTTCCTAATATTCCTGTACGCTGTATCCCAGCATTTCCTGTAGCTGTATCCAGCATTTCCCGTACGCTTTATCCCAACATTTCCTGTACGCTGTATCCCAACATTTCCTGTACCGGTATCCAACATTCCTGTACGCTGTATCCCGACATTTCCTGTACGCTGTATCCCAACATTTCTTGTACGCTGTTTCCAAACATTTCCTGTATGCTGTATCCCAACATTTCCTGTACGCTGTATCCCAACATTTCCTGTACGCTGTATCCCAACATTTCCTGTACGCTGTTTCCAAACATTTCCTGTATGCTATATCCCAACATTTCCTGTATTCTGTATTTCAGCATTTTTGTGTATTAATTTATTTACTTGTATAAATAGCATTTTATATTAAATTTCTTTCTCAGAGGTTTACTGTGAAATGTAATGTTCCAAATCTCCAGCTATCTATAAATATGGATTTCAATTGTGCAGGGCTCCATAGAAATACCTTTGTTTAATGTTTACAATGAACTGAACATGTTCAGTGTTTAAATGAGATTTATACCTTCATGTTTCAGCACATAGCAATATTTCGGTTAAAGTGAAAATATACCTACAAGGTAAAATACTCTATAACTTGTTCTAATATTTGTGTTTAAAGTAAAACTGGCTTAACTAGAACCAACGCTAGACAGCATTGTATATTTTCTTACAACTGACAAATAAGGCTACCTTTGTGTGACAAGAAGAAACAAACAGTGGACAACCTTTTTATTTGGGTTTATGACCAGATGGATGTTCTGTGACTAATATTCTTTTTCTAGGGGATTAGGGTGCCCACAACACTACTTACCTGCAGACCTTTCTCTGGACAACTTTCTGGCACAATAACTTTATTAATGTGTTTTACATAAAGCAATATCCAGCCAAAAAACATTGCAGGTAAGAAGCAATCTGGTGTTAAGATATTAAATCCAGTTCTCCATTTGCTTTCCAAACAAAGACTAGTGTATGGTCAGCATTGCACAGGTTCCCAACCACTTTATCAGCAAAAGACTAATCAAAGATACACAAACAGCTTCAAACATTAGGGCTCTGTTTTAATGGAAATTAGGCACTGTATGTCAATTCAGAGAAATTACACAGCATTTGAAAGCTATATGCTTACCTCTGATTAAAACTGATCATATTATCTGCAGTCTGACTCACAAAGTGCACCACCAACATCTTAGGGCAAGGTGGGCAAAATTAAACCTTTTCAAATTCAAAGCATTTTACCCATCTATTACCACACTCTTTCCAAAACAATATTATGGAACGGACGTTGTCCATTAACAATATTGGAAACACATTTCATTAGCTCCATGCCTCTGACTCCACGCACAGTGGATATAAAGAGTCTCCACACCTCTGTAAAATGTCAGGTTATTGTAACCTTAACAAAAAAAACAAACCAAGATAAAGCAATTTAAGAGAAAAATGCATATTTCAGCAATGGTCCTGTGTGTACCAAGGAAAGGGAACCATTAAGAATATTTTTCCATCTGATGATGCTCTGTAAATTGTACCGTACTTTAAAAAAACTCTTTACTTTATGCCTGGAAAATTTTCACCTGGTTTGTTTGATAAAATGGTGGATATTGCTGAGCAGTTGGTCAAAAAAATAAGAAAACAGCAATCGACATTTTCAGCACACATAAGGAGCTGCAGTAATGTCAGCAGCAGAAACAGAGTATTTAACAGAGTACAGTTGAATTCACACTTTATATGACTTTTTGTTTCTCTTTCCTTCCTCACACTAGAACTAGGCCACACACTTTCATTTATTAAGAGAATAAATGAAACTGTGTGGCCTCATGTACCTAGTTTCACAAATTGCTCCGCAAATGTGGCTTCCGGTATTTATACTGGATTTGCTCCTGGGGGTAAATCCCAAAAGGAATCTTACCCAGCGCCACTTTAAGGCCAGCCATTAGCTGGATTAAATTGTGGAGTTAAAAGTGGTGCAAATCCTTTATTACATATCAGTGCACCAGTTGCACGGGTGTCTTTTGCGAAACACATGCAGCCTTGCCATTATGTTTAAAGGAATAGTTCACACAAAAAGTGAAGTATTCCTTTAAAGCAGTGATTGAAGACCGGGAGGTAAAGGACCTATTCCTTAACTTCCTTTCTTCAATCACTTCACCAGGATCCAGGACCAAAGGTAAGTTTAATAACCTCGCGTGCGAGCCACCGCTGCTCCATTGATAACTGCCAACTGCTTCCTGGTTTAGTTTACTTAAGCGCGCACTATCGCGCCTGCGCGCTATAGTGCAACTAAACCAAGAAGCAGTCGGCAGTTGTCAATGGAGCTGCAGTGGTTGTGCGTGAGGTAAATAAACTAACCTTCGGTCCTGGTGAAGTGATTGAAGAACGGAAGGTAGGAATAGGTCCTTTATTTCCCGTTTCAATCACTGCTTTAAGGAAACTTCACTTTTGTGTGAACTATTCCTTTAAGTGCAATTATGTTTGACTTAAACTTGCACTAACCTTTATAATATTGGTTACCGCGAGTTTTAGCACAGCGTGCCTGGGTAAATGAGTCCCTTGGTGAGCATTTAATATTCTTTCAAAAAATGTCCATTTGTGTCTCCAAAAAACACTCCATCAGCCTTTTGGTGAAGGTTTAAAACAAAATAAAATAAGATTTCTAAATTTTGGGTTTCCTGTCTAAATGACAGTCCAATAGTTTTTAGTAAAATGATTAGAACTTGCCCCGATCTTATAGCCTTAGCTAACTGTACATTGATTGGCATAAAAGAGTTTGTGTAGAAACCACCCCTGGGTAAAGTGGAGACTATCATAGAAATTCACTATTATTCGAGACAAGGGGATCGCTGTAGATAAATATTCAAAATTATGAGACAGAAAGTCTCTTTGTTCAAGGCTTAAAACCCTGGGAATCCCCAGCTGATTTCAAACATGTAAACATTCCGCAGTACTTATACACTGAAATGGGTGGGCCAGGTGGGCATTTCATTAACATTTCAGCCCCCACCCATCACCAATATAAAAACAAATATTTAATATTCAAAAGATAATAACAGTGCTCATGTCACTCATCAGCGTGTACAATACACACCAAAGTTTTGCTTTTTTGTTTTTATGTCTCTGATGAAGTGCCAGTGCAGGCCGAAACACATGGTCATGATTGGTATGTATAAATAAAGTGTGTTACCATACACCATCTATCAGAAGTCAGTATATGTGCAGGTAGCCAGCCCCCTTCCTTTCATCGTGATTTTGGTTTTTAACTGTAGATTGAGCTGGTCAATTAAAATGAACATCTGGTAACAGATGTAAATCCAAATTTATTCCCTCTTTCCTGCTACAGTATCCAAAGACCTATCCCTAATGATGAAATTAATTTACCTGGTTGAAAGGACACAAACAGATAATGATGCTCTGGAACCGGTTATTAATTCCCAAATTCCATTAAGAGCCTGAAGCCGACAGAGAAATCTGTACAGTTCTCTAAAACTCCCTCCTTTCCTGCACCAGATCCTATCCCCACAGTAATACCATAATCACACACTCCCGTCCATCATTTTAATAATCATTTTCAATGACTTCTCCCCCTTTCCATTAGTGCCAGTATGTACCAAACAAATCCTAATTCTAGGCTGTTACTGAAAACAGCTGCATAACTATACTTAAAAGAAGCCTCAGAGCTAATCAGCTTCTAAATATAGGAAAATTACATCGATTGCTTCCTATTGCCACCAATCTAACTAGTATTACTGTGCTCTCTAAAAAACACAAATATCAAACACAAGGCCGTCTGGACATTTTATGTGGCCCCCACTGACTGTACAGCATCCAAGCATCTACACTGCTACCACTGCATTTTTTGCGTCCCAAGCAGTGGCGTAACTATAATCAGCCTGCTAGATGCCGCAACCAGCACCTTTACTACACGCTATCATCTGTTTAAAAGCAGCTACTATGGAATCTAGAGGGCAGACCTATAGTTAAGCCCATGCTAGGTGCAGTCACCAATTAAACCAATGATCACGTATCTAGCCTGGCGCTGGCGAGGAGGTGTGACAAAGGGCTTTCCTTGGCTTTGCTATTTTGTTTCCGTACCAAAAGAGTATGTGGGCATTCCACATTAGAATATGATACTGCCACAGGCAGAGTTCCAGTCCAAAACAGTGAACTTCATACCTTCCCTGCCGAACCCAGCACTAGGCAACGCGTACAGTCCCAATTCTGCACCTTTAAGTATCTTAATAAAAAAATTTGGGCCAAAACTTGCCTTTTTTTGATTTTGGCCCCTTATGTTAAACCATAATACATGTATGTTACATCATCTTCCACTTTTCAAAGTTTCATAAAGAGTCAAAATGCTATAAAAAGAAGTGGCCCTAGTTTTATGACAACATGAAAGAAAAGATTGGTTTTATGTCTTAAGGCAACACTTAATACAAGTCTATCGAACGCATGAAAAATCATACACAAGCGCATGGCAAAACGCACAGAAATTGACAGCATTTTTTTGTGCTTGGCAAAAGTTCCACACATAAAGTTTAAAAAACAATCAGGGTTATTCAATAAAAGTTTGTATCGTTTAAAATGGTGCTAATTTGCCCCAACCAATCAGATGTTATTTAACATTTGAAAGCTAACATCTGATTGGTTGGGGCAAAATTCTTACCATTTTAAACTGAACTTTTATTGAATCTTCCTGAATTTGTTTCAAAATGATGATTTGTTTTTAGAAACTTGTTTTTAATATAATATTGGGTTTTAATATATTACTATTAATATACTTTTTATCTACACTTACAAATTTAACCAAAAAAACCCACATTAATCATGAGGCTAAATACACAAATACCCATGGCAATGTCTTTTCCCATAGCAGAATGTACCATCCGTGATAACTTAATAAATCATTTCCTTCTCAACATAAATTACAAATACAACATTAAATATTTCCTACACACACTGAATACTTAACATTTGACAATTTGCCCTTAAATAATTTTTTAAAAATTAACCTGTGTATGTAGTATGTTCGCTTGTTTAAAACTCTCTCTTATGTATCCCAACCTCCCTTTAGCAAGAAATAGACACAGATTCTCCCATGGGCAACAATTCACCACATTAAAGGGCATGTCCTTCACTCTTTAAAAAATTGTATATGTTGTAGGGCTACCTCCCCCACCCACAACCGCATTATTATTATTTTCAGAAAGTCCCCGATCTTTACTTACCTTCCCTCTATCCTCCACCATATTGCCCAGCCCTCTGCTTGCATGAAACTGAAGCAGGGGGCCGGACCGGCAGCCGAGTCCGTGATTGGCTGAGAGGCAGCCAATCATGCACGCGGCTACCAGAGGAGAGAGGCAAGGTAAGTAGAGTTCGGGGCACTTTCTGTAAATAATAACAATGCGGTTGGGGCTGGGGGAGGAAGCCCTACAATATGTAAAAAGGGGATTACACAGGGGGAGGGAGATAAAAATGGGTGGGAGAAAGGAGGGAGGGCTTTACTGCGCATGGCAAAATTCTCCCGGAGGAGAGATAGGAGTCAGAGTCCTATATGGCCAGCTCTGGTGGCCAGTTTTTTGGACTTTGGGGAAACATTGCAGGGCAGCCATTTGGCTGGGATGTAAAGTAAGGATTTTTATGCACTACAGAGTGGGGCCAGTAGTGGGGAAATTATAGTTTTGCGGTGGACATGCCCTTTAATTGTTAATGAGGCAACTAGTGACAGTCTATGGCATAATGAAAGGAAAAGTAAAGACCTGAAGCTATAGGCTGCCATTTAGGTGCCTTATAATGTTTTCTCATGGAGCACATTGTGTTAACGGCCTTTTAATTCCCACAACACAAGATCAGCCCGCTGATCAAATTGTGCCACTCCATTTTATTTGTATGGGGGGAAAAGGAAAATGGATGCAAGTGGATTCTGTATGTCTAAGTCAATATGTTTACATAATATAGTTTTAATTTATACTTACCTTTTTCAGTTTAATTGAAGAACTAAAGGTAAAGGAGCTATGTTCTTCAATTAAACAGCCAGGAGTAAACACAGAGAACTTACCCCTGATCTTACCCTTCCGCTTTTCCTCTGACAGGTTCCGGCGGTCCCTTCCAATGTACACGCATGTGCATACAGAGCAAGGGAGCTTTGGGACCTGTCAGATGAACAGCAGAGGAGCGCGATCGCGGGTAATTTTCGTGTTTCGCTGCTGGTTGTTTTGAATAACGGAAGTAAAACATAGCTTCTTTAACTCCTGTTCATCAAATAAATAGAAAAAAAGGTAAATATAAACTTAGAGTGGAGATGCTTAAAAATAGCAATATGCTGATCTAATAATGTGTTGTTACTGATTTTATGAAAATATAAATACTTTGTATTATAATTAAACTAGGTCAGGTCAAGTATTTGATTTTGTTTTTAAAGGATGTTCTCCTCTGTTGGTTTTCTTCTCGGCGACGTGTCTGTACAAATTCATTTTCGAGAAATCCCTTTGGTTCACTCAAGTGGTTGTTTTCCTTTTATCCAAGTGGAAGTTTTGTTCCAGGAATATACTACTTGAAAAATCTGTCGATTGTGTTTTTTGAAGGGTTTGGCTTTGATTTTTTGGACACTGGATTCTGGTTTGTGGCGCCGATCTGGAAAAAATGTTTAAATCTTTAACAGCCTTAATTTTAAATAAAGTCATTAACTACAGTTTCTAGAGATATGGAAAGAGGATCTTTTTTTTTTATTTTGTTGAAACAATAGAAAAACAGGAAAGAAAAATAAAAAGCAGTTCAGTTTGGTATTTTACAGTTCAATACAGTGTAATAAAGAAAGGAGTAGAACGCGGGTCTCTTCGGATATCTTCGGCTGTAGAGAAAAATAGTAGCTTTGTAGGCTATACTAATACAGTGGTTCAAAGGTGGGAGGGTATTATTGTTATATATATAGGCACTGGTTTCTTTTATCTGTTTCCGTTTCCCTCGTGATTGCTTATTGTCCAGTGAAGGTGGTGAAGAAAAGAATAGAGTGTGTGGGGAAGGGGAGGAAGGAGGGAGAAGAAGGTATGAAAGAAAAGAAAGAGAAACATAGGTCGTTCTCACGTTTATGCATAGGTACTCATCATTATGCTTCCATGTCCTCTCCCCTTTCCCTTCCAAAAAAGAAGGACATATATATACAAACATATATGTACATGACATCTATATCTATATACATGGGTACAATTACATAATTTTAGTGTTCGGACCTGTTGTGGTGTGGTTTCTTTTGTAGGGGGTCCGTCAGGTTTGTTCGGTGGGGGGGCTTTCGCCGCGCTGAATCAAAGTCTTTCTGAAGCACGTGAAGGATATTTCATGGGGGGGAGTAAGTCGTAAACCCTTTATCATAACGGGGGTGTGTGTAGACTCCTCAGAGATTTGTTGAGGTATATGACAATATTTATTGTTTGGGTTTGGTCGATACCCATTTGTTATTGTAGCGTCAGGCTCAGGATTCCAAGTTGTCCCAAGGTGCCCATATTTCTACAAACCTTCCTATTTTGCCCTGTAGACTGCTGTTAGGTATTCCTATTTCTTAATCTCTTACCCTGACTATATATTCTACCTCTGAGGGAGGGTAGGTAGTTTTCCAATACTTTGGAATAAGACATCTAGCTGCTGAAAGTATGTGTCTGTCAAGTCCATTCTTTTCGGGAGAGTTCAGGGATTGGGTAAGCTCAATAGAGCACTTTTTGCCAGTTAGTATGGTTGTAATATTGAATGCTTTTTGAAGTATTGTTTGGATATTTCTCCAATATGGAGCTAGTACATTACATTGTCAAAGATATGTAGGAGGGTTGTTGGCATCTCCAGCAAAGATTGGGAGTATTGGGTAACATTTTATGCAATTTGTCTGGAGTATAATACCAGTGCATAACACCTTGTAGCGTTTTCTTTATAACCTTGCAGATAGACGTTTTTGCTTTTGTTCCCATATTTGTTCCCAGTCTTCAGTGTTTATTATTTCTAACAAAGCGGTTTCCCACTTGGTCATATATTTGTGTTTGGGTAATTGTTCAGATTGGGGGGGAGTTTAGCATGTAGTAGATTTTGGAAATGAGGGCTTTTTGAGTGGGCCCCTTCATCAGTAGAGCTTCAAAGGTTGTGGGGTGGGGGAAAGTGCCTGTTTTTCGTTAGAGTTTGCGCGTAGTGGAATATTTGGTGAAATGTAAACCAGGAAAGAGAGGGAAGTTTAAATTTGTTTTTTAATACTTCAAATGGGTAGACCTGCCGGGTTATAGGTCCAAAATGTCACAGAATCTTAATAGTTCTGCTTTTAGCCAGATATTAAAACAGCTTGGTTTCCTGCTGCCTGGTATTTTGTTGGTACAGGTGAAAGGTATGATCTGGAAGAGGGTTTATTCATTTGAAAGAGGATTCTATTGAAGGTGTGTATTATATTATTTAAAATCAAAAAAAAAAAAAAACTAAATGGGTTAATAAGAGGTTTGCTACTAATTATATCAACCGTTATTTTGTTTGAAATACCAATGCCTTGTCTACAAGTCAGATATGGGCAGCTCCAGATATAGTTCCAGATATCCAGCATGTCAAAGTCGGAAAAATCTCCTACTAGAAACTGATGCAGTTTGTCCTTCATAAATGTCTATTGTACATCCAACATCACTCCAGGTAATGGCAGTCGCTACACACTCTTGGAGCAAAATGTTTAGAAAATATTTATAAAAAAGATTTAAAATGCTGTTCTTGGCTGACTACTCAATTCTTTAACGTCAAATTCATTTCAATCGAATTCCTAGTGCTAATGAAATACATAAGCAGGTCACTGCAAAGACAATTGACAACAAGTTCCCTGGCTGCAGTGTCTACGTTATCATTGCAATAAAGAATTATTTCATAAACACCTGTAGGCCTGCTGTAGGTGATACTTTCCTTGCAATCTTTCTGCGTAATTTTAATCTGCCAGTGGAATGAAAATGAAGAACATAGCAAGAACATACAGAAAATATATCAGACACCATAGTGCCTAACTTGCAGCCTGTTCAAGAAAATGTGTTGCCCCTGGGACTGACAAGTGATTTGTGCTGGGAGCATGGTCTGGGGGGGACAAGGGTGGAACCATGAACTGGACTGAAAACTGTAAGAGACCGCTTATGTGGCCCCCAGCCTGGGCCATGCTGAGCACCCCTGCTATAGGTCATTATCCCCTTTAAGCTGTGCGTACAAGCACACCTCACCAGGATAAAACAGCTGCAGAATGTATTAACAAAACAATTGTCTGCACAAATGATATATATGTGCACACAGCGACCTGGAATCATTGCTGTAAACAGCACAGTAGAATAAAACAAAAACACTATTTCCACAGGTGATTATCATTAAGCACATCACAGATAACATTCTTCAATAACCAATCATTACTATACAACACTACATGAATTATTGGTTTTAGATGCATGGAGAACAAATATTCTTCAAGAACCCATCATTGCTACACGATGCTACACTAAATTATTATTATGGTTTTAGATGCATGGAGAACAAATATTCTTCAAGAACCCATCATTGCTACACGATGCTACAGTAAATTATTATTGGTTTAGATGCATGGAGAACCAGATTTTTCAAGAACCCATCATTCTACACAATGCTACACTAAATTATATTGGTTTTAGATGCATGGAGAACAAGACAATATATAAAGAATATTATATGAAGAATAATTTACCTTTTTGTCCGTAATTTGGCATTTGTGCTAGTCAATCCTCTTCCTGTTCCTCTAAAGGAAGTGAACAAATGCAGTCATTTACAGCAACAAATATATCACTATGGTAAGAAAATTAGTTTTCATTCAAATAAGATTTACAATTTTGGTTAGACCTGAATCTGTTTTGTCCTTCACTGAGCTCAGTACTTACTGTACGAGACACCATCATTAGCAATTTAATACAACAATTTCATATTATGTGGTTCAGGTTAGGTTAAACTGTCAAACACCTTCATATTTACTTGATAGGAAAGAGACTTTTTGGGGGAAATCGGAGTTCAAGTTTCTAATCACTTCTGGCTGGTTTGCCAGAAGAACAATTGCACAGTCAATAGCAATATCTTTTAAAGGTCCACTGAGCAGGCCTTGTGCATGCTACGAGCACTGACAGTTTGTGCGTTAACCCTTATTTAGATTTTAAGCTCTTCGAGGCAGAAATCTCATTCCTAATGTGTCAAGGCATGCCACACATATCAATTTATCCATAATATATATATACTAGACATTAAGCCTGTTACAATAACGGGCGCTAGAAGCCCAGAGTGCCCCCTTATGTCCCAACGCCATAGCCCCTTCCTCCGTCCCAAGGCTATAGCCCCTTTCCTCTATGTCCCAAGAAAGAGTCCCCCCTCAGGGTCCCAAGGCCAGAGTCCCCCCTCAGTGTCCCAAGGCCAGAGTCCCCCCCAGTGTCCCAAATCCAGGGTCCCCCCTCTATCCCAAATCCAGCCCCCTCCCCCTCTGTCCCAAATTTCAGGACTCCCAAGACACCAATATGAATAGTTAGTGTAGTATAGTAGTATTTGAGGTTGAATAAAGACATACAGTACGTCCATCCAGTCCAACCTACTTTAAGTTTGTTATCCTCCAAAACCCCAAGATCCTTTTCCAACAGGGATTCACTTAACACAAGTGCCACTTATATAAGACGCACAAGGATTAAGTCCAAAATGCATCACCTTACATTTACCAACATTGAATCTCATCTGCCACTTTGTAGCCCAATGTGACAATCTAGATCCACCTGCAACGATTGCACATCCTCTGAAGATTTTTTATGGTCGACAAAGTTTTGTGTCCTCAGGAAAAAAGAAGGATTTTTACAGAACCTAAAATAGCAGCTCACTACAGACATCATCTGTAGCTTTTAATGGTCAACACAGAAACCTTGCTGACAATACCCAGTTCCTGTTCATTAATAAACAGATTAAATAGAAGTGGCTCCAACACAGAACCCTGGTGCACACCACTTAGAAATTTAGTCCATATTGGATGACCCCATTAACAACTACACTCTACATCCTATCCATCACCAACTTTCTATCCATGTGAAAATATGCCACCCAACTCAACAGACCTTAGCATATATATACGTTAGTCACCTATGGGGGACTGTATCAAAAGCCTTAGCAAAATCCATTACTGTATACATACCTACTGCAATGTCAAAGTTTAAATTCCTACTCACTTCCTCATAAAAACCAAGCAAGTTAGGTTTGACATGATCTATTACTCCTAAATCCTGTTGATTATTTTTCTACGAGGTCAGTCCTTGAACCATACTCGTAGAATATGTTCCCGTATCAAACTTTCCGTATTCTCCCCACCACCGAATTTAAACTAAGGACCCAAGATGTATTTTATCCGGTCCAGGAGATTTATTATATTAACCTTATTTAGCAGTCCTGCACCATATCCTTGGTTAACCAAAGTACACCTGCAATCCTGCATCTTTTACACATATTATTGTCACTATACTCTATGCTATCTGTACTTGGATTTTCTATAGTGTATACAGAGGGGAAAAAACGTTCAAGAAATTTGCTTTAGACAAGCAGCATTACTAGGTCACATGATATTGAACCATCACTTAATAAAAGCAAGCGCACAGGCTTGACATTTTAAAATAATATGGTAGGTAGTGGCACTTATAGTATGCCTAGGGCAAATGTTATCTCCATTGGCAAGAAGTCACCAGAGTTATAATCGGCACATTTAATTCTCTGTTCTCAGCCACATAGTCTTCTTAATGTTCTGTTTGGCGGTCCCTCCCTTATTCATTGTTTACATACTACTTATTATGTTAAAGACCAGATGTATGCAATAAATATAATGTCTACATCTTACCCCACTACTCCAACTAAAGTACTACTTGCAATGCTTATCTGGTTTCATTTCACATTCTGAAAATAATATCTGTTGTATTCAATTAGATCAACTGGACTTGAAATGTAGTTCTTGAAGACATTTCGCTAGTCATCCGACTGGCTTTCTCAATTCAGAAAGCCAGTCGGATGACTAGCGAAACGTCTTCAAGAACTACATTTCAAGTCCAGTTGATCTAATTGAATACAACAGATATACCATGACCTGATGAATGAGAACCTTCACAAGCATTCTGAAAATAACTACAAGTAATTGTATGACCTGTTTCTGTAAAGTGACCAACATACTAATTTACCTCTCCCATAAGCTACTAAATAGCCAAGTTTAACTTTGGTCCTACAATATTATTACTTGATCCAATTGCAGGTTCCGCCTTCAAACTTATTTGTAACACTGCCCTCTTCTAGTTTTCTGGTTATATTTCCACTTTCACCTGTTTTTAAGGGAGATTAATTCTTTCTACAGTTTGTTTTGTACTAGATTTTCCTTTTGGTAGCTAGTTGTTTCACATACCTTTCAATATGTATTTGGATTTTACATCTTTTATTTTTACTGCCAATAATAAATAGAACCAAATTGTACCATAGGAACTGTAAACTCAGTATTTGCAGTCTTTGCCCTCCTTTGTATTATTCACAGGAGGTGAGAATGCTTATTCTCACCTCCCTGTAATAATATTTGCTCAGGGGACCTGGAACTTACCTTCGCTCCGCTCCACTCGCACCACTTCTTCACTGCACAGCTGTTTTCTCCCGATCGCGCGCCCTATCTTTTGTATTGGCGCGCATGCGCCTAAGATAGGGCACGCGGTCGGGACAGAGCGGCTGTCAGTGAAGGAGCGGCTGCTAGTGGAGGCGGAGCGAAGGTAAGTTCCAGGTCCCCTGAGCAAATTATTATTCACAGGGAGGTAGAATAAGCGTTCTCACCTCCTGTGAATAATACAAAACGGAGGGCAAAGACTGCAAATATTTCATTATATGGGTTTACAGTTCTCTTTAACCATAAAATAGACACAATTCCCTTCAAGTAACTGGATAAATGGAGATGGCTAGAGACCCACCCTTTACAGACAATTTGAGGATCAATGGTATAAAAGTTAAGGGAGCATCCTTATCATTGGAGTACCCTGTGTATATGGGATATTGCTCTCTACCTCCACTGAAAATATTGGGAGCCTTTTTGATAACTTTTATTTTGCTTGTTTATTAAAACCTATTAGTTTATATCTTGTAGACCTAATGGGCCATGTTTCCCATTAGAATATTTGCATGCCAGACACACTCCATGGGATTCTACTCCTTGGCACAGATTGGGAGGCATGTTTAATGTAAGTATTTTAAAGGGGAATTTAAGGTTTAATAACAGTGGAAATGTATAAAGTGCTGCATTAAAACTCTATTACTGTAACCAATTGGAAACCTTTGCTCCAAAAGTCAATTTAGGGTGAACCAAAATCACTTTGGAACAAAACCAACAACTTTTAAGCTTAAAAGGGAATTGTGGAATGACCAAGTAAATTTAACTGTCTATAAAAGGGATACTGCACCTCCAAAAGACCCTTTTTATTTAAATGTATAATTCTATTGAGACAGAGAGCGGAGAACTCAATACATAAACTGCGATCCGCGCGACCTATTGAAATTTGCACCAAATGGACATGATTTTCCATGTAGCAAAATTTTCTGTCTGATTTTGCAGTAAAAATTGGAGTAATTGGTTTATTCAAAATCAAAGCCGATCAACCAGCTAATCCGACCAAACATTGGGCAGGGTGAACGATCTGGTGAAATACTGACCCATGCACCAGCCCTTTCACATCACTGTATGCTACCATTTGGTTATTTTTATCTCACCCTAGCAATAGGCTAACCTATAAGCTTTACGTTGTCAGAGAGATGACGAAAATATAGTTAAATTAAAGTAAATTAAATAATGTGTCTACTTGCCAGTGTCCCTAAAATGACTGTAATAAGAAAACAAGTGTAACTCACTGTAATTAAACAATCAAATTTACATCTACATCTGATTTACTCCTTTTAACAACCACACTATGTAGTAAATACCATATAGCCCATTTTCAGGAATGACATTTAACCAGATAAATTCTGCATTAGCGTGTTGCCCCTAAACATGTTAAAGACAAAGTGGCAATAATACCAATTATATTAACTGTCCATTATCTCTCACCATCCATCTTCTTAGATGTTTCTATATTGCAAATGACAAGCAACCAGAAACATTATTCAGGGGAATATAGCCTGCAGTTATATACTTCCACAGCCATAAAGTATTTATGCAAATTTCTTTGAACCAGATAAAACTCCAATAATCCTCCATTTAAGGTAGTGATTGTCACTAAGCATGTGATGCAATTCCATATACAACAGATTCACTGTTTCTGTAATACTCATCTGACCCAGGAAGAGGTAACAAAACAACTACTACTATTATTATTATTATATTTTATTATTATCCCCATACTTACACTCTACCAGTGTATCAAGGACAGCAAAGACTTCAGTTGTAGTTCTTAAACTACAGTGCTAGAAAATCGTTATTGATATTTAATTTAGGGCTATGGTCACAGCTTAATGGTGCATGTTGTAACAGAAGGTGATGTGAAATACATGATTATTATTTGTTCATTATTTATAGGCTTCAGACCACTGTACTAATGGGTATATGATCCTTGTCAGTGTAGGAAACGGTAGACTACGCATTCTTTTTAATAAGGGACCTAGAATAGAAATAATTTGTTTAGCATACACACACATTAATATTTTTATCAGTCTTTGTGAATATTCTTTAAATCCCAAATCACTGCTGAGGCAATAGTGGATACGTATTTATTTTGTTCTCTGACTACGCCATACAGTGGAATGCGATCCCAGACTGTTCTCTTTAACTCAACAAGTTGGATTGTTGCAGCTATACGCTCTAGATATGCACCATTATGAGTTTTTTTATTATCCTTTTTATGGTTACTCCCTTAAGTCCCATTAAATGGGCAAAGCTAGAATTTGAACATTAGAATGCTGCACTTATAACAAACACACCACATATAATATGTGTGTGTTGGGGAAAGTTTAACTACCGTATATACTACGTATAAGTCGAGGTTTTCAGGCTGTAAAAACAGCCTGAAATCTGAACCTCGGCTTATACTCGAGTCAGTCACTAACTAACCTGAAATGAGGAATCCAGCGTCCGCATGCACTGATGGTCGCATCCACTGACGTCACCAACACGGCGCCGGGAAATGAGACCGCCGAGTAGTGACGTCAGTGGATGCGACCATCAGTGCATGCGGACGCTGGATTCCTCATTTCAAGTTACCTTAGATGATGGCTGGTCTCTGACTCCTGGTGCGGACGCTGGATTCCTCATTTCAAGTTACCGTATGATGGCTGGTCTCTGACTCCTGGTATTTGGCAAAGTCTGAATGGGAGAAGGCTGCATGAGAAGTAAGCATGGGAGAAGCTGCATGGGAGAAGGCTGCATGAGAAGATGGTGCAGGAGGGAGAGTAAGGGGGCATTTGGGTCAGGGACAGGATAGTTGGTTCAGTGTGTGCATTTCAACTGTAGATGTTTGTAAACTACAACTCCCAGCACCTAAAGCATGCTGGGAGTTGTAGTTTACAAACATCTGGATTGCCAAGGAATCAGAAGGCAGTAGTGGTCATAATTCTACCCTGACTTATATTCGAGTCAATCAGTTTTTACTTCCTTTTAGGTTAAAATGGGTACCTCGACTTATACTCGATCGACTTATATTCGAGTATATACGGTACATGGTAAAGCAATTAATGCTATTTCCTTTAAGTTGAATATAAATGGGACAGCAAAACATACAGGATAGGACAACTAAATCTTGCCATACACAGGCCATTTTTATGAATTTTCAATTGATTCTTCCTGACCCGCAACGCACGATGTACGATGCAAGGCCGTTTCAGACGATAATCATGCCGTGTATGGGAACTGTCGCACAAAACGGACGTTCGTCTCTGTGATTGTTGCCAGACCGGCCAGATCATCAACAAATGGCTGTTTCATGCCCATATACGGCTTATCGTCCAAAGCCTGTGCATACACATCGTGCACCATGGGTTGTTCCCATGATCACATGTGTGTATGAGTTTAAAGTGGCATTGAACCACCGAATAAAGTACTTATCACGCTTTCCTAAGCAAGGGGCACTTATCAAGCTTTCCAAAGCAAATGAGCTATCCACCACCTCTCTAAGTGCTACTACAGCACCAGCCAAGATATGAAGAAATCACTGATAAGAAAGTTAGGGGTTGGGAGGTTTTGAATCTGCTGTCACAATATTAGTTCATCCTTCTATCTGTCATTGGCACATGCTCAGTGCAGGAGAAACCAGAAAAAATCAGAAGAGATTGAGTTACAGTGACTGAGGAATGGGAGGGGGCCACAGGGTTTCAAGGGGACTGCAAGGGGCCATGGGGGCCCACGAGGAGCAGGACACAGGGAAGGGGGACTGTCACATGGTTTCAGTGCAGGAAGTACAGGGGGATCTGTGGATGCAGCGACCTATACCACCCAAAAAATATAAACATCTTCAAAACTACCAGTATGTAAAAAAAAGATAATAAATGCAAAAAAAGCAATTCCTGTCAATATACCTAAAGTCATTTTTGGACCATATACCCTTTATAAATTTGGAGAAATGGGGAGAAGGGCCCCGCGAGCTCTTAGTGTTAATCTATTTAATGGGTGGGAAACTATTGTAAGTGTTTGACCGGATTAGACCATTCTATACCATAACAACTTTTTTTAAACTAAGGGCTTGTTCACAGTAGAAACTGACAAACGCACAACATATGTTTCTGTCAGTTTGTATCCATTTTTTGCATACATTTGTGATCCATTTTTTAACAATGTGTATTCCATAGATTTCTATAGAAAATGCATGAAAAACGGACAGAAATGCTGCATGCAGTGCATGTTTTTTAAACGGACTGGAACGGAACGGATTATAAACCGCAGGTGTGAAAACCTACGTTTGAAAAACGGATACAAACTGATGTATGTGAACGAGCCCTAAAGCCTGGACAATTCTGCTCATTCAGCATTCATATTCTTTTATAGTGCTTTAAAAATAAATGACAAAATTACATTCAGTATATCAGCTTATTAAATGCATTTAACCATTTTAAACAGATAACTTACCGTATGCTGTAAATTATGGGTGGGGTGATTTTATTGACTCTTTCTTCTCTAAGCTTTTCAATAATCCTTCATTAAGGCAAATGTCTACATGCCTATTAAAGGCTGCAAGGTCTGGTACATCTTGTTTAACATTACACACCTGGGCAGATAAATATTTGATCGCTAGATGCCATTTCTGAGTTTGGCTTAGCTGGTTCTTTCTCAGTGTTGCATACATCCACTTCCTTTTCTGTGCATACAGAATCAGATCCACCCCAAATGTATGAAAATTTCTAATATTGGTCACAATGTTTGACTCTATTGTTTTTTATAGACAATTCATTTATTGGTTCTGTATCCAGAGTTTGGTTGCTTAGATTTTGTATAGAGAACGCAGCATTTCTTATTTCATTTGAATTGATTTCCTTCTCCTCCAATCTCATTGTTTATATAACTTCAGCTTTGGGGCGAACATCAAAATCGTTGGCCAGAGGAGATCCAGTTAAACATCTGTCAATGTGTCTTATTAAGCTTTCAAGGTCCCAATCACTTTTGTTCTGGGAACAGATCGACAAAATAATCTGGCTTTTGGGCAGAACTTCTGTCTGTGGCAATTTCCGTCCTTGGTTCGGCGCTGCATCTCGCACCTTTGGAAAATCCACTAGAATCTGTAAATGTTTCTCGACCCATCTGCTCTCTAGCTGCGCGTTTTTGATTGAAAAAGCTCTGTCTTGAGGACCTGGTGTCTGTGTGGATGGACTTTTTCTGTCAGGGGGTCCCAAAGGCACTGCATTTCCGACTTCTCATTTTGTAGAAAACCAACATTGCTTTTCTGATGTTTTTTTGTCTCTTCGTTTAAAAATCCAGACACCCTGACTCCTACAGTATAAATAATTAAGTTATCATATATGATGTACCTATCATTTAAAAAATACAAAACAAAGCTAATAAATTTGAAAAATGTAATTTTTAAGAGATGTTTACAATTTTCAACAGCCACTTCACTTACGAGAATAGCATTCCAAGGAAACAATATAAATTCACAAAAAAACACTGTTTTGTGTAGCCAATCAGATTGTTGGTTTAAATTCAAGTTTATTGGTTCTTTTGCAGACATGTAAACCAATCAATGTAATCGCTTCTTGGACTTACACCTAACACAGCAACCAAAACACTATTCAGCTACTGAATGATACATTGGGGAAATGACAGCTATAAGCTATTAAAAGAAATTGGACAGAACGTGTTTGGCTGCTAGACTAGCCATCAGCTTTCAGAGTAAGCCTAATAATTACAAAGAACAAAGTCAGCTTCCAGTGGCTGCCCTCTGTTTTTGCAGAATGTTTGTAAGCAAATTCTGGGAATGTAGTTTACATCTGAAGAGCTGCGGTTGGAGGTGCTCTATAATGAGAAATTCTTTATATATATTATTATATATAACACCACACAAATACAGCAAAAATGGGCACTCGCTCCTCAATCAGAATCCTTGCTCTGGTGCATTCCTAATGGTTTATCATAATAAAGATAAAAGATGGATGCACTTGAAATTTTGCACTTAAATTTTTGGCCATTGATCATGTGCCCATGCCACCTAAGGGGGGGACAGATCTAAATTATTGTTGCAAAAAGAAATTTATTGGATTAAAAAAGCTTGGAAACCATCCATCCTAATGGCCTTAACGAGCATACTCATTAAATGGTTTTTAAAAGTAGATAAGCCTATTAGTTCCTATATATATATTCATAGGTCTTCTATTTGTTTTATCAATTTTGTATCATACTAGAGATTTTTTATGAGAATGTTTAGAAAGGGTGATGTCTTTTTAGATTTCTATATTATTATTATGGAGCACTTTAGCACATGCACTTAATATTTATCTTACTTATGAGCTTTTACATATACTTGAGTAGTGTTGTTACACTTGAATTACGTCCATTGATGATGATGTCATTTATTGTGGGAGTGACTTAATTATATATAGTTCTCAATGTGTGATCATTTGTTAGCTTGAGAAAGGTCTTGAACCAGACCGAAACATTGCTGATTGCACTTAGTATGCACTTTGTTGCACTAAATAATTTGTGAAAAGGACCCTGGAGTGCATCCATCTTTTATCTTATTATATATATATAATATATATATATATATATATATAATAGGCAAAGTGAAGTACCGGCGCACCGTGGGGTCTTATTTAACAATACAAACTGTTTTATTCAGCATAAGCGTGATACAATCAACGCGTTTCAGCCCTCTAAGATCAGGCCGTCATCAGGATTACAGACACGCTGTACAGGTGAGTTTAATACAACAACACAGTGATAAAAAACCAAACCCCCCCTCCCGCCCACTCCCCCGCCCACGTCAGTTAACCCCTTACGATCCCATCCCCAAGTGTCTATAAGTGGATCGTGCATGATAGTGACTAAAGTCTGGCCACCCCCACTAAAACCGATCGGTGTACAGTTATCACAACTCCAATTCTAATTTTTGTCAGTCGGTGGTATCTCATCGTGGACCCAAAGGTGCTATCAGAGAGTACCTCCCTTATGGTGCAATTATTTAGTGATCAGGGAGTGTATTTAAAGCGCTAAGGGGATATTTTACATAGGAATAAGAGGCATCATAAAACTGTAGTGCATAAGAATATAAATATGGTATAGCCATAATTACTTAAATATCAATATCAAACATATACCAGTTTTAAAAGCCATATGTGTTTCAACAATAAAGTGCATAGTGCTACGTGTTAATCAACATAGTAATGTAATAAAGCAACAGTGGCTAGGTAAAACGTGAGTGATGACTGCCATAATAAAGCAGACATAAAACTAAAACTACAATTAAAATCAAACGCTACACTTATTAGAGTATATGTTACAATTAGCATCTTGGCACATTTGGATAATAGCCAGCGGCCTCTCAAGTTGGGAGCTTGGAACCTTGTGTAAATAATGGCATTACTCAATAACTAACTATATAATTTATAGATTTGTATTGGTTCTAGTAACAAGCAAGTTCATCCTCATTAGAGGGCCAAGGAGAGGAAGAATTAGTCTGACTTTAAGGGTATGTGGAGAATCAATTATATTAGCTGCAAGGTCTATATCTAACGCTATCTGTTTATTAGAGGAAGCATGACAATGACAGTTGTTTCGTTCATGCCTGCCGGTGTCAGTGTATTGAGGGATCTGATCCAACGGGCTTCCATGCGTAAAGGGCCGATTCGATTCTCCCTCGCGTCTTACTTATTTGTGATCATAGCCATCCACTTAAAGGTGGCTAATGTATGTCCCATTTTTGCAAATGTTTAGCAACATATTGCTCGCCATTTATGTAGTGTTGTTAAGGTCCATGGTCTTATTGGTATTGGTCGTGCCCAATGCATTCCTTATAGCTTGTCTTGATTAGCCATTCGCTCGCGGATCGTGGTAGTTGCCTTCCCTATGTAATACTTGCCGCAAGGGCAAGTTATGAAATAGATAGCATATTGACTAAGACAATTAAGTCTATGTTTTAATTTTGATTCTTTGTCCATTTTGGGATGAGGGAAGTCTTGGCCCGTAATTACATAACGGCAAGCCAACAGCCACTACATTTAAAGCAACCTTTTCTTGTTGGTGGCAGCCATGTTGTTATGTCCTGATTATGGTTCATTCGAAAATCCGGTTCTTACCAAGAGGTTCTTTAGTTTTTTCCTCCTCGGAATGCATAAGTGGTTTATTATTTCCAAAAGGTAACTGTGTGTCATTTTTGATGATCTCCCTTGGATCTATAACTTTTCGTAAGGATTTTGCTCGGGGGGTGATTGACCAATAAACGGAATACTTTCCGTAATTTTTTTGTCGTTTTGTTTTTTGGCCAGATGTTTGCCACTTTCACAATACACAGAGGCCCGTTTCATTTGTTCTCTGTTGTTCTATCATATCCTCTAGCGAGAAATTTATACTTCATTTCCAAAAGCTGTTTTTGTGCATTAGTACGATTGGTGTTGTTTTTCAACACTCTTATCATTTGTGAGTAAATGATGCCCTTCTTTTGGGCTATCGGGAGGCAACTGGTCGCGTGCATTAAAGTATTTCTGTCTGTGCTTTTCTGATACAGGGTTGTGTGTAGTTTATCATCCTCCTTATATATTTTTAAGTCCAGATATTCAATGGATTCTAAACTGGTTTTGTAGGTAAAACGTATTGGGCTTTTTTTGGAATTCAGATTTCCATAAACCCTGCACATTCCGCCTAAGTCCCCTTCCATAGGATAAATAGGTCATCTATATACCGTTTATAATGAGGATCTTGTCTTCACATAGGGGCAATATGTTGTTCCTCGTACTTTTGCATGAACAGATTCGCGAAGGACGGGCCCGCATCATTACGCACCCATAGCGTCCCCGCTATCTGTGGTAGTATGTGGATTCGAACCTAAAGAAATTATTTTCCAGCGAGAATAGTAGGAGGTCCATAAGGAATTCTATTGGTGTGTCAGTGTGTCCTGAGTTGATTAGTGCATCCTTACATGCCAGGACTCCATCCAGGTGTGGTATCACTATATAGTTTCTTAACATCACAGGACATAACACTGTATTATCCACTGGGCCATCGTATTGTCTCAGAATATCCAATAGTTGGCCACTATCACGCAGATAGGATCTCATGTTTTAACCACGGGTTGTAAAAATGGCTATATACTAGAAACTGGTTTCCAGTAATGACCGCATGCTGCAATAATGGGCCTCCCGGGTGGTGCCGTAACGGACTTATGAATCTTTGGAACCGTATGATGATAGGCACTTTTGGGTTTCACAATATAGGAACCCACTTGTGCCCTCAGTAATCCACCCGTTTGAGACCGCCGTTTGTAGTCTTTGATGTAATATTTTCTGTAAGAAAATAGGGGTCACCCGTAGCCGTTTGTATGTCGTAGAGTCATTTAGTTGACTTAGGAGTTCCTCCTTGTAGTAGGCTAGGTCTAGTAGAACTATAGCTCCCCCTTTATCCGCAGTTGTGATAACTGTACAACCCGATCGGTTTTAGTGGGGAGTGGCCAACTTTACGTCACTATCATGCACGATCCACTTATAGACACTTGGGGATGGGATCGTAAGGGGTTAACTGACGTGGGCGGGGGGAAGTGGGCGGGAGGGGGTTTTGGTTTTTTATCACTGTGTTGTTGTATTTAAACTCACCTGTACAGCGTGTCTGTATCCTGATGACGGCCTGATCTTAGAGGCCTGAAACCGTTATTGTATCACGCTTTATGCTGAATAAAACAGTTTGTATTGTTTAAATAACCCCACGTGTGCGCCGGTACACACACTATATATATATATATATATATATATAATATAATATATATATATATATATATATATTATTTTAGCAATACATTATCAGGTTATACTAAAAGTTCTTATCGTTTAAAATGGTGCAATATTGCCCCAACCAATCAGATCTTATTTAATATTTGAAAGAAACATCTGATTGGTTGGGCAAATTAGCACCATTTTAAACTATAAGAACTTTTATTGAAAACCGTTTGTATTAGCACCAATATCTTCCATAGCACTTTTCAATTACATGTAATCATTCACATCAGGTCGCCCCACGAGAGCTTAAAATCTAAGCACATTTATTTGACATGAATGACTTTAACATTGTGGGAGGGAACCGGAGTGCCTGATGAAACTCACACAAGCACAGGTGAGAGCATACTAACTCCTGGCATATGTGTCAAGGGTGGATTTGAACTCAGGACTTCAGCACTGCAAGGCATCAGTGCTAACCAATGAGCCAACCATGCTGCAATGTAAAACTTGTTGGAACAAGCAATACGTAAATAAGAATTGACCAGGATTCCTAGAAAATATTTTATAAAAAATCCTTACCCATTACCTCAGGCGTAACGACTCTGGTGATGCAAATCAATTTCTGTCTTGAGATTTCTTTAGCAACAGAAAATATCTCCTCTTCTGTAGAAACTGCTGATGTCAAGTAAAGCTCTTTCCGGACTTCAAACTTAACATTCTTCAGTTTTATGTCACAGTTTACCCTGTAAAATGTGATAGATGTCAATACTGTACGTTTCTTGTTAGATCCCAAGTAATTAGTTTGGCTGACAAAGAGGGCACTTAAGGACATCAGAATGAAATTATATGTGGCTTTTCTGTATCTCAACACTTATCTGCCATTAACAATGCCCAGTAGAAAATAACCCACCCCCACCCTACAAAAATCATTATTGCATTAGGCAGAATCCCAAAGATCCAGAGGGATGGAAAGTAAAACAGAGAATAGGGAAAAATTCCAACTTCAAAGTCCTTCTGATAAATGCTACAAACATTGGGAACTATTAGTAGGAAACATAGTCTATGATCCTTTGGATTTGTAAATCAAGGCAATACTGACTAAAAATGTATATAGCTGATGGCAGACATCCAGGGTTTCTATCCAGGCAACAAACAAAGAAGCAATAAGATCAAAGCATTATTTCACGTTGGTGTCTAAGTAATCATTTTAAAACAACAATATTACAAATGTGGAAGTTTTTTATCTCATTATTATAAAGCAATATTAATCCAGGTGATTATCTCTTACAACCCAACAAACCTATTTACAACAAATAAAGCTTCATAACAAAATAATCTGAAAAAATAATAAACCTGTACTATATATGCAATATATTCATATGGAGGCTAAAATTCTGGATATGTATAATATATGGATAATTACCCATGATAATGGCCCTTAGACTGTAACATTAAAGGACAATTATACTACCCCCCCTCATTCCTTTCCCCCACTCCTGCAAAGTACCCAGGGTGGGGACCTAAACGCTAAGTCCTCACTCCGGTACTTACAAAAGTCCTGCCCTACTTACTTGTAATCTCCCTCGTCGCTCCGGTCCGATCCTCCCCACTGCATTTTGAGTGACCGATCGCGAGTGCATGCTAATGGAAGACGCGCTGTGCAAGGAGGCGTGTATTCCCATTGGCTGCCTCCCGGACTGTCCACTGACAGTGCCTTGGGAGAATCGACCAGAGCGTACGAGGGAATTACAAGTATGCAGGACATTTGTAAGTACCCAGAGATGATGACTTAGCGTTTTAGGTCCTCATCCTAGTACTTGTGCAGGAATGGATCGGGGAAATGGTAAGTATAATTGTCCTTTTAAGTTACCAAAGAGTGCAATGATAATATAAAAGCACAAGGCCATAGGCTTTTATACAGGGCATGGGAACTCCGAGGTGACTTAATATCCTTATATTATAATGTGAAGGGTCGCATTATTGCGTATAATGATAAGGTTTAATTTTAATTGTTTTGCCTTAAGGCCGTGTACAGCATTAAAAACAGGTATTCTTCAGTAGCATTGCAATATTGTCATTTTAAAAGTAAATAAGTAGAAGAAACTGACCAGGATTTACTTTCTATCCCCAACCTCTAATCTCCTCGTCAGTTAACTTTTTTATCAAACAGTTATGGGGTTGAACATTGGATGGCCAGAAGCATATGGGAGCTGCAATGGAACCTTTTCTTTTAATAATCACTCAGTGACATAGCTATGTGATTATTATAAGAAAATATTCCACTGCTGCTCCCTTATACTATGAGCCTCTTATGTATTATTAGTCACCAACACTGAGAGAATTCCAAAGAACATATAAAACATAAGCCCTTATATCCTTTTAGTATAATGTAAGGGGCAACTTTATTTGATTGTTAGTAATAATTTGCAGTCTCATAATGTTTTTGTGTAAAGACCCAGAAGTTGCTCTGTCTCTTACATATAGGGTTATATATATAAATGTGTGTGTGTGTGTGGCAAGTAAATTATTTAAGAGTTCTGATAAAACTTCAGTATGTGCACAGGCCTATATTTAGGCAATCAAAATTTAGATCAATCTAATATCCGCCCCCTGTACAACCTGCATAACTTTCTTTCAGCATGCCTTAGTCATCCTTTTAAGTTAAAACCCATTTAAAATTAAAAATGCATTTAGAAATAAATCTTAAAGGGCATGTCCACCTCTCAAACTGATATTTTACATACAGGTTATAGTATAGTATAGTAAGATTACTTGAGGTTGAACAAAGACATATGTACATTCAGTCCAACCCATCTAGCATATCTCATTTCTACATAACTGTTGATCCAGAGGAAGGCAAAAAAACCTCACCAATTTATGAAGGGGGAAAACTTCCTTCCGGACTCGCAAGTGCAATCGGAAATTTTTATTATTATTATTATATTTGATATTTATTATAGCAAACCGAGGAAAAAAAAAGCACTGGTTCCCAGTCTTGTACGGTAATCACATTCATACGCTTGAGTGCCCTGTGCTTCAGATAGGT
>JAACNH010003962.1:4710-26327 GCA_019447015.1 Hymenochirus boettgeri
GTCTCTTCTAATGGAGACTGAATGATCTCTGAGTTCAGTGTCTCTTCTAATGGAGACTGAATGATCTCTGAGTTCAGTGTCTCAGGGGTGTCTCTCTAATGAGGCAATATGAGCCAAATGCTCAGGGCAGCACCCCTGATATACATCAGAGAGGCGGCAGGCAGAGCTCACTTGAATTTTTTTTGAGAAATGTCAGGAATTATGGTATGGAGGATAAATGTCTTTTTGAGGAATTGTATAAATACCACTGTGATGTGTCTCTTCTAATGGAGTTCTCAAGAATATTTTCTATTGGAGACTCCAGGTGATGTGATGTGTCTTGCTCATCTGTTGCAGTCTTCTGCCGCTATATGTTTGGCCAATATTGGTATTGACCGAATAAGAAGAGAATGGTGGAGATTCTGTAAAAAAAAAAAAAATCAACCAAACAATTTAGTTACAAATATTGAATATTGACAGTTACAGGGACTACCATTGGTACGAATGAAATTGCTAATTAGTAAACAGACAAGCTATAAATAAGGCTCGTATCATAGAAAGAGTTAAGGTGCCCGAACATTAGAACTTACCTGCTGGCTAATCCCGCGACATTCAGCCAATTCTTCAGGAACCGCCTTTCCAGTTCTTCTTCACGACCGACACACGATTGTGATGTCTTCCGAAGAAGAACTGGAAAAACAATTCCTGAAGAATTGATTGAATGTCGCGGTGGATTGATGAATATTAAAGATTACCGTGACCTGGATGGTTTTATTACAGATTACCTGACCTGTATGTCTGAAATTCAGATCATAACCGTGACACTGGCTGGATGAATATACAGATATACCTATACCGTGACCTGAATGGATGAATATTACAAAGATAGCCGTTACCGGTGGATGGATGAAATATATACAAGAGTATACCGTGACCTGGACTGGATAATCATTACGACTAATACCGTTACCCTGGATGGATAATATTACAGATAGTGAGCCGTGACCCTGGATGAATAAGTATTACAGATCTACCGTGAACCTGGCTGAATTCATATTACCAGATCCATGACCTGGATGGATTCATACCTATATGCCTGACCTGGATGGATTATATTACAGATAATCACATGAGACCTGGATGGATGAATATTCAGAATGTAACCATGTAAGTGACCGGATTGCTAATATTAATAATACCAATGACCATGGATTATGGAATATGACGATATACCATGACGCTGGATGGATGAATCTTACAGATATAACATGACCGGATGGCGGTGACTATTACAGATGTAGGCCGGAGGGCTAAGACCGGTGGGAGAATAGAGGTATATTACCAGATAAAATCCCGTGGCCTGGATGGTAGGAATAATTACCGATATAGACCAGTGACCTGGATGATGAATAATTACAGATATACCTTGAGACCCTGGATGGATGAATATTACCAGCAATATACCGTTACCTGGATGGTGAATATTACATATATACCGTGACCCGGATGGATGAATAATACAGATATACCGTGACCTGGATAATGAGTATTACAGATTACCGACCGTGACCTGTATGACAGATATTACAGATATACCAACGTGCCTGGATGGATGAATATTAACGATATACCTGACCTGGATGGATGAATATTACAGAATACCATGTACTGGAATGGTGAAGATTACAGATTTAACCGGATTACCATGGGGATGACTATTACAGATGTCCATGAGCTCCTTTTTGTTCTGGAAAGTATAGGAATCGGTAGGATGAGAATGGGATGAATGGAAGGTATATAGCAGATATCCGTGACCTTGATGGATGATATTACAGATATACCCGTGAACCTGATGGATAATATTCCAGATGTACCGTGCCTGGCTGGATGAAATATTCCAGATATACCGTGACCTGGAGTGGATAATATTACAATCTACCGTGACACTGGAATGGATAATAGCAAGATATACCGTGACCGGATGGATGAATATACAGATATACCTGTGACCTATGGATGAATATTACAGATATAAACTGACCTGATGGTGAATATTACCGATATAAGTCATGACCAGGCATGAATGAATATTACAGATATCCCTGAAAACCCCCGGATAATGACCATTCCCAGATATAACCCAAAGTGACCGGTGATGGATAACTTTACAGATATACCGTGGACCTGATGGATAATATTACAGATATACCGTGACCTGGATGGATGAAGCTTACAGATGTACCGTTGACCGGGATGGAATGAATATTACAGATTAACCGTGACCCTGGCTTTTGGGATGAATATTACAGATATAACCTGACCTGGTATGGATGAATATTACAGATATACCGGTGAACCTGTATGGAGGAATATTACAGATATACCGTGACCTGGATGTGATGATATTCAGATATAACGTGACCTTGATGGATAATTTAGAGATATACGTGACCGGTATGAATGAATTATTACAGAGATAACCGTGACCCGGATGAAATGACTATTACAGATATACCGTGACCGGCATGGATGAATATTACGAGATATACCGTGACCTGGGATGATGAATATTACACCAGATAATACCGTGACTGGATGGATAATATTACAGATATACCGTGACCCTGGATGGATGAAATATTACAGATAATAACCGTGACCTGGAGGAATGAATTTAGCCAGATATACCGTGACCATGGATGGATGAATATTACAGAATATAACCCCGTGACCTGGATGGATAATATTTACAGATATATACCTGCCTGGATGGATGAATATTACAGATATACCGTGACCTGGGATGGATGAATTATTACAGATATTACCCGTTACCGCGGGGAATGGATGGAATGTCAGCTATTATCAGATATACCGTGCCTGGATGAAGGAATATTACAGATATACCGTGGACCTGGATGGATGAATATTACAGATATACAATGACTGGATGGATGAATATTACAGATATACCATGACCCTGGATGGATGAATATTTACTTAGAGGTACCGTGACCTGGAATGGATGAATATTACCGATATAACATGACCTGGATGAATGAAATATTGACCAGATATCCATGACCTGGATTGACTGATATTACAGATATACCATGACCATGGATGAGATGAATATTACAGATGTCCGTGACCTGGCTGGATGACGATATTAACAGATATACCGTTGACCTGGATGGATGATCTTCCAGATATACCGTTGACCTGGATGGATGAATATTACAGATATACCAATGACGCTGGAGAATGAATTTTACAGTATACCGTGACCTGATGGATGAATATTAACAGAATAGTAACATTACCTGGATGGATGAATATTACAGATATACAGTGACCAGGATGAATGAATATTACAGATATACCGTACCCCGGATTGAACTATTACGATATACCGTGACCTGGATGGATGAATATTACAGATAATACCGTGAACCTGGATGGATGATTATTACCGATATAACCGTGACCCTGATGGATGAATTTCCAGATATACCGTGACCTGGATGGATGAATATTACGATATACCGGACCTGGCTGGATGAATGATTCCCAGATATAACCGTGACTGATGGGATGAATATTACAGATTAGCCGTGACCCTGAGGATGACTATTACCGATATACGTGACCTGATGGATGAATATTACAGATTACGTGACCTGGATGGATTAATATTACAGATTGTACCGTGAACCTGGATGAATGAATATTACATATTACCGTGACCTGGATTGATATTACAGATATAACCGTGACCTGGATGGATTAATATTACAGATATACCGTGACCTTGATGGGATGAATATTTACAGATATAACCGTGACCTGGATGATATTACAGATAATACCGGGTGACCTGGATGGAGTCATTACAGCTATACGCGATTACCTGGATGGATGAATATTACCGATAACCATGCCACCTGGATGGTGAATATTACGATATACCGTGACCTGGAATGGATTAATATTACAGATATCCGTGACCTGGATTTAATGAGTATTCAGATATACCGTGACCTGTATGAGATGATATTATCGATTACCGTGGACCTGGATAGACTGCATATTACAGAGATCCGTGACCTGGATGAATGAAATTACAGTATACCGTGTACCATGGATGAATGAATATGACAGATATACCGTGACCTGGATAGATGAATATGTACAGAGTATCATACCAGACCTGGCTTGGTGAATATTTCCGATATATACCGTGACCCTGGATGGATGAATATTACAGATGTAACCGTGAACAGGGTGGATGAATGAATTTCAGATATACCGTACCTGAGTTGGATAATTGCAGATATACTTTACCTGGATGGTGAATATTACAGATATAATACCGCGTACCTGGATGGATGATATTCGGATAAATACCGTGACCTGGGATGGATATTACGATATAACCGTTACTGAGGATGAATTGACAGATATAAACCGTTACCCTGGATCATGACTCTTACAGATTACCATGACCTGGTGGATGAAATATTCCAGATATAACCGTGCCCTGGCATGGATGACTAATTACATATGTACCGGTTTGACCCGGGTGTATGAATGATATTACAAGAATATACATAATACCGTGACCTGGATGGATATTGCAGATAACCACGGGACCTGGATGGATGAATATTACCGATCTACCGTGGACCTGGTGGATGAATAGTTACCGATATACCCGTGCCTGGACATGATATTCCAGATATAAATCGTGACCTGGCTGGATTAAATATTAAGTTAAACCGTGACTGATGGATGCTATTACAGATATCCCATGACCATGGATGATGAATATTACGATCTACCGTACCTGGATGGATGAATATACAGAATACCGTGACCTGGATGGTAATATTCACAATTAGACCATGAACCTGGATGGATATATTACAGATTACCGTGACCTGTATGAATGAATTTACGATATACCGTACTGGAATGGATATTACAGATATCCGTGAACCCTGGAAATGGATCCATATTACAGATATACCGTGACCCTGGGATGGATGAAATATTACAGATATACCGTGACCTGATTGTATTACAGTAATACCGTGACCTGAGATGATGAAATATTACAGATATACTACGCGTTCCCGGATGTGTATTACAGATAGAACCATGACCTGGAATGGGATGAAATATTACCAGATGTCAGACCGTGACCTGGATGAATGAATATTACAGATATACCCCCGTGACTGGATGGATATTACAATTACAGATTTACCGTGACCTGTGATGGAAATAAAGTATTACAGATATACCTTGAACCTGGATGGCAATGAATAGTACCGATATACCGTGACCTGGGATGGATCTATACAGATATACCGTGACCTGGACTTGGAATTGAATATCACGATATAACTAAACCGTGGCCCTGTGATGGATGATATCACAGATTACCGTGACCTGGATGGATGATATTACAGATATCCGTGAACCTGGATGGATAAATATTACAGATATAACCTTGACTGGGATGAATGAGTATTCAGATATAAACCCACACCGTACCTGGATGAATGACTATTACAGATATAACCTGACCTGGATGGATGAAGGTTACAGTTACCATTACCTGGATGGATGAATATTACAGATATACCTGACCTGGATGGATGATTTACAGATGTACCGGTGACCTGGATGGATGAATATTACAGATAGACCGTGACCTGATGGATGAATATTACAGATATACCATGAACCTGGAATGGATGAATATTTACAGATATACCATGTACCCTGGATGGATGAATATTACCGATGTCGTGGACCTGGATTGATGAATATTCAGATATACCGTGACCTGGATGGATGAATATTACAGATATACCGTGACCTTGATGATGGAAGATACCTTATAACCGGGACCTTGATGGATATATTACAGAGTATAACAGCCTGGATGGATGATATTACAGATATACATGACCCGTATAATGAATATTACGATATACCGTGCCCCGGATTGATGAATATTACAGATAATACCTGACTGGATGGATGAAGATACATTATACCATGACTCTGATGGATGAATATTAACAGATTACCATGACCTGGATGGATGAATATTACAGATGGTACGTGACCTGGATGGAATGAATATTAGCAGCATTACCATGACCCTGATTAATGATATTACAAGATATACCGCGTGCCTGGATGAATGATATACAGATTACCGTGACCTGAAGATGACTTACAGATATAACCGTGCCTGGATGGATGAAATTCCAGATTCCCGTGTGTGGGGGGGGGACCTGGATGGATGAATATTCACAGATATACGGTGACCTGGATGGATGAATCTTACAGATATAAGCCGTGACCTGGATGGATTAATATCAGATATACCATGACCGTGGATGGATTATTACAGATATACGGTGACCGGATGGATGAATATTACAGGATAGAACCGTGACCTGGAGGATGATATTACAGTATATAACAGTGACTTGATGATATTACATCTAAATACCGTGACCTGGATGTGAAATTACAGATTCCTGACCTGATGGAATGAATATTACAGAATATACCGTGACCTGGATGCTATTACAGATATACCGTTGACCTGGTTGATTGAATATTACAGATATACCGTGACCTGGATGGAATGAATATTCCACGAATATAACCGTGACCTGGATTGATGAATATTACAGATATACCGTGACCTGATGATGAATATACAAGATTAACCGTGACTGGATGGATGCACAACTGAAAATCGTGAATATTACAGATCTACCGTGACCTGGATGATGAAATATTACAAAGATATAAACCGTGACCGTTGATTGAATGAATATTACGATATACCTTGACCTGGATGAATGTATATTACGGAGAATACCGTGACGCTTGATAGATTAATATTACGATATAACCGTGACCCTTGGATGAATGATATTCGTTTATAACCGGACCTGGATGGGATGAATATTACAGATATACAGTGACCTGGATGAATGAATATTAAGATCTGACCGTGACCTGGATGGGATGAATAATTCCATATATACCAGTGAACCCGATGAAGATATTACTGATTACCGTGAACCTGGATGAATGAATATTACAGTATACAGTGACTGGAAGAATGAATATTACAAATATACATGACCTGGATGAATATATTACAGATAAAACCGTACCTGGATGGATGAATATTACAATTACCGTGACACCGGATGAATATATTACTGATATACCGTGGGACCTGAGATCAATGAGATTACAGATAGACCGGGACCTGGATGGATGAATATTCCGAATATCGTGACCTGGATGAATGAATCTTAAGATTACCGTGACCTGGATGGATGAATATTACATATATCCGTGACCTGGATGCAATGACTTTCACAAATATACCGTGACTGGATGGATATTAGCAGAATCCGTGGACTGAATGGATGAATATTCAGATATACCGTGCACTGGGCATTGACTGAATATTTTTACAGATCTACCGTTACCATGGATGGATTTACAAGAGTATCCCGTGACCTGTGATTATTTACAGATATCCAGTGACCTGGGTGGATGATATTACAGAATATACCGGGACTGATGTGATGAATTACCGAATATACCATGCCTGGATGATGAAATATTACATAGCTACCGTGCCCTGGATGGATTAATTATACAGATCTACACGTGACCTGGATAGATGAATATTACGTTATCCATGTACTGGATGATGAATATTACGATATACCATGACCTGGATGGATGATTATTACAGATATCCATGACCTGGATGATGAAATATGTAAGATGTACCGTGACCTGGATGGATAATCTTCCGTATACACCATGACCTGGATGAATAACTATTACAGATATAACCATGACCCTGGATGAACATGAATATTCCAGATATACCGAGACCTGATAGAATGAATATTACAGATATACATGGAACCTGGATGGATGAATATTCAATATCGTGGAACCCCCCCTTTGGATGGCTGGATATTACAGATATACGGTGACCTGGAGGATGAATATTACAGATATACCGTACCTGGAATGGATTGAATATACAGATACCATGACCTGGATGGTATTTACCGTATACGGTGACCTGGATGGATGATTTCAGATACTAAACGTGACCTGGATGGATGAATATTTACCGATATACCATGACCTGGATGGATATTACATATACCGTGACCTGGATGGATGAATATTCAACAATAACCCGGTGACCTGGACTGAGAAATTAACAGATATACACATGACCCTGCTGCATATGACAGATATCCCGTGCCTGGATGGAATGAATATTACAGATAGCGCATAACCTGGATGGATAGAATTACAGATATACTGACCTGATGGATGAAATCATTAAGATTACCAATGACCTGGATGGATGAATATTACAGATTCCAGATGGCTGATTGATGAATATTACCGATCTAGCCGTGACCTGGTGGATGAATATTACAGATAATCCATGACCTGGATGGATGAAAATTACAGATGTAGCCGTGACCGGATAAATGAATATTACAGACTTAACCGTGACCTGAGAATTATTACAGATATACCGGACCGGATAGATGAATATTACGATATACCGTAACTGGATGATGAATATTACAGAATCTACCCTGACCTGGATGGATTATTACAGATATAACCATGACCTGGGATGGATTATATTACAGATATACCGTGAGCTGAGATGGATGAAAAATATTACGATATACCAATGGACCTGGATGGATGAATATACGATATACCCGTGAACCTGGATGGTGAATATTCAGATATACCGTGACTGGATTGAATGAGTAATTACAGATATCCGTGACCGGATGAATGATATTACAACAGATTAACCGTGCAACCTGGATAGATGAATATTAACAGATATACTTAACCTGGATGAATTAATATTACGGATATACCATGACTGGATGAATGAATATTCAGATATACCGTGACCTTGATAGCATGATATTACAGATTATACCACTGACCGGATGGTGAATTTCCATATATACCGTGACTGGATGGGATGAATATTAACAATGTAACGTGACCTGGATGAATGAAATATTACCAGATATACTGACCTGGATGGATATTGAGATATCCCTTTACTGTATGGATGCAATATTACCGACGTTACCATATACCTGGGATGGATGAATATTCAGATATACACTCGTTGACCTGGATGGAATGAATATTACAGATGTCCCGTGCCCTGGATGCATGAATATTACAGATGATCCAGTGACCTGTATGGGTATGGCCGATTACCAGACTACCTGGATTGATGAATATTCCAGATTACCGTGACCTGGATGGTGAAATATTACAGATGTCCTCGTGACTGGATGATGAATTACGACTTACCAGTGACCTGGTATGGATATTGCCGTATACCGTGAACACTTTATGGATGGGGAATATTACAGATAATACCTTTACCTGGATGGATGAATATTACAGATACAACCGTGACCGTGGTGGATCTTACGATAACCGTGACCTGGATGGGATGCATATTACGATATACACGTGACCTGGATGATGTAATATTACAGATAACCATGACCTGGATGGATGAATATCCAGATATACCTTGACCTGGATGAATGAATATACAGATATACCTTGACCTGGGGATGGGATTTACAGAATATACCGTGAACCTGGAATTAGATGCATAATTACAGATTACGTGACCTGGATTGGATGAATATTACAGATATACCATGACCTGGATGGATTATTACAGATATACAACCCGTTGACCTGGATTGGATGAATATTACAGATATCCGTGACCTGGGGGGATGGAATGATATACAGATATACCGTGACCTGGGATGGATATTACGATATACCGTGACCTGGATGGGATTAATATTACATATATAACATGACCTGATGGATGAATTATTCAGAATAGTGACCCGGATGAATGACTATTACATAATAACGTGACCCGGTGATTTAGATTAACAGATATACCCGTGACCCGGATAAGGAATATACAGATATACCGTGACCCCTGATGGATGATATTACAGATATACCGAGACTGGATGGAATGAATATTACGATAATACCGTGAACCTGGATGATGATATTACAGATATACCTGACCTGGCATGGTGAATATTACTGATAATAAATACCGGACCTGGATGAATGAATTATTACGGTATATCAGTGACCCTTGATAGATGAATTTACATATATACCTGACCGGGAATAATGAATATTCCAGATCTACCGTGACCGGGATGGAAAATATTACCGATATACCGTGACCTGATGGATGATATTACGATAGACCGTGACCTGGATGATGAATAATTACAGATAATACCACCCGATTTGGAGGACCTGGATGGATGAATATTACAGATATAACCATGGACCTGTATGGATTAATATTCAACAGATATACCATGACCTTGATGGTGAATATTACAGATGTCCCTGACTGGTTGGATGAATATTACAAGATTACCATACCTGATGGAGGAATAGTACAGATATCCCATGCACCTGGATGGAGAATATTACCAGATATCACCATGACCTGGATGGATGAATATTTACAGATATCCATGACCTGGATCGATGAATACTTTACAGATTAACCGGACCTTGAATGGATGAAATATTACAGATATACCATGACCTGGATGAATGAAATATTAAGATATACCGTGACCTGGAGAATAATAATTACGATATACCGTGACCTGGATATATGAATATTAAAGATATACCGTTGACACCTGGAATGATGAACTCTTCCAATATACCCCGTGACCTGGAGGGATGAATATTCAGATTACGGTGAACCTGGATGGATGCATTTTACAGATATACGTGACCTGGATGAGATTATATTACAATATACCTGTGACCTGGATGGATATTACGATTCGGTGACCTGGATGAGGAATATGAAGATTACCGTGACCTGGATGGATGAACTATTACGTATACCTATGACCTTCTGGATGGATATTACAGATATCCCCTTACCTGTATGGGAATGAAGATTACAAGATATACCGTGACCTGGATGATGAAATTTACAGATATACCGGCCTGGGAGCATATTTTTTACAGATATACCGTGACTGGATGGATGAATATTACAGATCTACCGTGACCTGGATGGATGAATCTTACGATTACCGTGACCTGGTGGGTGAATATATTATCATGATTATACCGTGACCTGGATGTATGAATATTACAGATATACCGTGAGCCTGGATGGATGAATTATTACAGATATACCGTGACTGGATGGATGAATAATTACAGATATACCGTGAACTGGATGGATGATTTCTGGATGATACAGTGTACCTGGATGAATGAATATTCGATTAACACTGACCATGGATAGATAAATATTACAGATCTACCATGACCTGGATGACATGAATATTACAGATATCGTGTGACCTGGATGGATGAATATGTAACAGATTCCAGTGACCTGGATGAATACTATTCAGTATCCCGTGACCTGGATTGGATGAATATTACTATATACGGTGACCGGGATGAATGAATATTACTGATATACCGTGACCTGAATGAAATGATATTAACAGATTACTTAGACCTGGAAGAATGAATATTACTATAACAAGTGACCTGGATGAATTGAATATTACAGATAACCGTGACCTGGATGTATTGATATTACAGATTACGTGACCCCCCGTATGAATTGAAAATATTACTGATATACCGTGACGCTGGAATAAATGATATAACAGATATACCGTGACCTGGATGGATGCATATTACAGATCTACCAGTGACCTTGGATGAATGAATTACAGCGATTCCCCGTGACCTGGAATGGGATGAATATTACTAGATACCGTTACCTGGATGAATAAATAAATTATCAGATATACCGTGACCTGGATGGGATATGCGATATAACCGTGACCGGAAGGGGGGGGGGAGTGGACTAGTACAGATATCGACCGTGACCTGGATGAATGAATATTACAGATATCCTTACCCCACCTGGATGTATTACAGATATCACCGTGACCTGGGATGGATGCATATTACAGATATCGGACCTGATGGATGATATTTACGATATACCATGACCTGGATGGAATTAAAGTTACAGATATACCCATGACCTGGTGGATCATATTACAGATTATACCCGTGACCTGGATGGATGACTTATACAGTGCCGTACCTGGATAATGAATATTACCGATATACCATGACCTGGATGGATGAATATTACAGAATACTCATGACCTGGATGGAGGATTATTACAGATATACCAGGACCCTGATGGATGATTTACAGATGTCCGTGACCTGGATGGATGAATATTACAGCTATCCCATGACCTGATGAATTATATTACAGAGATCCATGCCTGGTGAATGAATATACAGATACTTACCGTGACCTGGAGAGATGAATATTACAGATATACCATGACCTGATGGCTGAATATTCCAATTACGTGACCTGGATGAATGAAATATTACAGATATAACGGTGACTGGATGGATTGAATATTACAGAGATAACCCGTGCTGGAATGGATGAATTACAGATATACCATGAACCTGAGATGGATCTTACAGATATAACGGTGACCTGTGGATGATATTACAGATATAGACCTGTGACCTGATGGATAAGATTACAGATATACCATGACCTGGATGATATTACAGAGATACCCGTGACCCTGTATGATGATATTACATGATATCCGTGGGCCAAAAACCTGGATGGAATGAATATTACAGATATACCATGACCTGGATGCATATTACAGCTATACCTTGAACCTGGTGTATGAATATTACAGATTACCATGACCTAGGATTGGATAATATTACAGATAAACCGTGACCTTGATGGATGAATATTACAGATTCTACCATGACCTGGATGGATGAATATTTACAGATATTAACCGTGAGCTGGATTGATGAATATTACAGATATACCGTGACCTGGATGGATGAATCATTAAGATTCCATGACCTGGATGGATATTTACGACTGTACCGTGACCTGGATGATGAATTTACAGATCTAACACCGTGACTGGATGGATATTACAGTATATTCCGTGACCTGGCACGGGATGAATATTTACCGCATCTAGCCGTGACCGAGGATGGATGAATATTACAGATATACCGGGACCTGGAATGGATTATCAGTATACCGTGACCTGGATGGATGAATCTTAAGATTATAATAACGTGACCACCTGATGGAGATTACCAGATATACCATACCTGGATGGAATGAATATACCGCATTCCCGTGTAACCTGTGGAGAATTACAGATAGACCGTGACCTGGATTTGGAATGAGTATTACCAGACTCTCCCGTGCCACTGGATGAATGATATTACAGATATACCGTGAACCTGGATAGATGAATATTACAGAGATACCGTGGACCTGGATGCAATGAATATTACAGATATACCATGACTGGATGATGATTGACAGATATACCGTGACCCTGGCTAGATTAATATTACAGATATACCATGACTGGATGGAATGATATCCAGATATACCGTGAACTGGATGGATGATATTAAACAGATGACCGTGACGCTGGATAATGAATATTAAGCATATCACGCTGACCTGGATGGATATGCAGCGATTATACCGTGACCTGGATGGATGAATTTACAGTGATAGTACCATGAACTGGATGGATGAATTTCCAGAAATATACCGTGACCTGGAGGGATGAATATTACAGCATGTACCGTGACTGTATGAATGATATTACAGATATACCGTGCCTGGATGGCGTATTTTCTAGATATACCATGACCTGGATGGATGTGAATATTCCAGATATACCGTGACCTGGCTGGATAATATTACAGATGTACGTGAACCGCTGGATGAATGAATATTAACAGATATAGCCGTGACCTGATGATATTGCAGATATACCACGTGAACCTGGAATTGGATAATATACAGATATACCGTGACCTGGATGGGATGAATATTACAGATATATACCGTAACTGGATGGATATTCACAGATCATACCGTGACCCTGGATGGATGAATATTACAGATATACCGTGACTGGATGGATGACTGTGACAGATATACGTTGGGACCTGGAATTGGGTGCATCTTACAGATATACCGTGACCCTGGGCATGGATGATATTACCGATATACCCGTGACCTGGATGATATACAGATCATACCCGTACCTGGATGGATGGAATCTTAACAGTATATCGTGACCTGATGGATGAATAATTACAGATATACCGGTGACCTGGATTGGAGGATGGATATTACAAGATATACCGTGACCTGGATGTATGAATATGACAGATATTACCGTGACCTGGAGGATGAATTTACATATATCCGTGACCTGGAGGATTTACAGCGATACCGTGGACCTGGCTGATAGAATATTACAGATATAACGTGACTGGATGGATGAATATTACGATATCAGTGACCGGGATGAATGAATATTTACAGATATACCGGGACCCTGATGGATGACTATTAACCGATATACCGTGACCCGGATGAAGAATATTACAGATATACGTGACCCGGATGGATGAATAATTACAGATATACCGTGATCTGTATGATGAATATTCAGATATCCGTGACCTGGAGGTGAAATATTACAGATATAACCGTGACCTTGCGGATGATGAAGTTACTGATGATACCATACCGTGTACCTGGATAATGAATATTCACGGTAACGTGACCGGATAGTGAATAATTTACAAGATACTACCGTGACTGATGACTGAATATTACAATATACCGTGACCCTGGATGGATGAATCTTACATATATCCAGTGACCTGATGCAATGAATATTTACAGAATATACCGTGACCCTGATGGATGAATCTTACATATATCCGGTGACCGAATGAATGGAATATTACTGATCTACCGTGCCTGATGATGAATATGAACCGATATACAGTGACCTGCAGAATGAATATTCACAGATATACATGCACCTGATGAAATGAATATTACAGATATAACGTACCCTATGAAATGAATATTACGATATACGTGACCCGGATGAATGGTATTACTGATATAACCGTAACCTGGATAAATGAATAATTACAGATATACGTGACCTTTATTGATTCATATTTACAGATATAAGTGACCTGGATCGAATGAATAATTACAGATATCCGTAGACCTGGATGGATGAAAATTACGCATATATCCCGTGACCTGGATGAATAATCTTTACATATATACCCGTGACCTGATGGTTTGCCGATATAAATCCGTACCTGACTGATGAATATTACAGATATACCTTACCTGGATGGATGACTATTACAGATATCCCGTTTCACCATGGATGGATATTCAGTATACCGTGACCTGGATGGATGAATATTACAGATATACCGTGACCTGCTGTATGAATATTACAGATATCCGTGACCTGGGATGGATTAATATTACAGATTACCGTGACCTGGATGGATGAATATTACAACGATATACCGTGACCTGGATGGATAATATTACGATATACCATGCCTGATGGATGAATATTACAGATATACCATGCACCTTGGATGAATGAATCTTCACAGATAAACTGTGACCTGGATGAATGAATATTACGATATACCATGACCCTGGATGAATAATATTACAGTATACCGTGACTGGATGGATGAAATTCAGATAATACGGGACCCTGTATGGTGATTATTACAGGATGTACTCGTACTGGATGGATGATATTACAGATATACGTGGACCTGGATGGATGATATTACAGAATATACCGTGACCTGGATGAATGAATTTACAGATTCCGTGATGGTGACCTGGATGTGAATATTACAGATATACCCGTGACCTGTAGATGACTATTACAGATATACGGTGACCTGGATGGATGAAATATTCCGATATACTGTTGACCTGGCATGGATACTGAATATTACAGATATACTGTGGAGCCTGGATGGATGAATATTACAGATATAACCGTGACCTGATGGATGAATATACAGATCTAACCGTGCTGTATGGATCTTACAGATATACTGTGACCTGGATTGTGACATCTTACGATATACCCGTGACCCTGGATGGATGATATTACAGATAGACCATGCCCTGGATGGATATTACAGATTAAACCGTGACCTGGAGATGAATATTACACGATAGTCCGTGACCTGGATGGATGAATATTACAGATATACCCGTGAACCTGGATGCAGTACTACAGATTACCGTGCCCGGATGGATGAATTTACAGATATACCGGGACTGGATGATGAATATACAGATATACCGTGACCATGGATGGATGAATATTACAGATATGACCCGTGACCTGTCCTTACATGAATAGTAAGTATCCGTGACCTGGATGGATGAATATTACCGATATAGTGACCTGGATGGATGAATATTAAGGGATTTTACATACAGTGACTGATGAAATGAATATTACAGATTACCCGTGACACTGGATGGATAATATTACGATCTAACGTACGTGGAATTAATGAATACTTACGATATATACCCTTGACCTGGCTAGATGAATATTCAGATATACCTGAACTGGAATGGATATATTTCCAGATTTCTGTGAACCTGGATGGATGAATATTACAGATGTACGGTGCCCTGGATGGAATGAATTTACGATATACCGTGACCTGGATGGATGAATAGTACAGATTATCCGGGAACCTGAATGGATATTACAGATATACGGTACCTGGATGGATGAATATGACGATATACCGTGACCCTGGATGGAGAATATTACAGATATACCATGACCTGGCATGGATATTACAGATATCCGTGGACCTGGTGGATGAATATTACAGATCTACCGTGACTCTGTATGGATAGAATATTACAGATATACCGTGACTGGATGCATATTCCGATAATCGTGACCCGATGGATGAATATTACAGATATCCCGTGACCCTGGATGGATTGAATATTACAGTATATACCCGGGACCTGGATGGATGAATATTACAGATATCCGCTGACCTGGATAAATGACATTTCCAGATATACCGTACCTGGATGATGATATTACAGATATACGTGACCTGATGGTATAAATATTACGATAGACAGTGACCTGATGAAATGAATTACGATATACCGTGACCACTGGATGGATGATATTACATATATAACGGTGACCCTGGACTGGATGAATTATTCACAGATATACCGTGACCTGGATGGATGATCTTACAGATATACGTGACCTGTATGGATGAATATTTACAGACTATACCGTGAACTTGATGGATGGATATTCATGTAGACCGTGCCCTGGATGGCATAATATTACCGATATACGTGCGACCTGGAATGATGAATATTACAGCTATGTCAGGGACCTGGAATGAAGAATATTTCAGATATACCGTGACCTGGATGGATGAATTTACCAGATATACCGTTACAGCCCCGGATGAAATGAATATTACGGTATACCGTGACCTGGAATGGATGAATATTACAGATATAACCGGACCTGGATGGATGAATATTACAGATATCCGTGACCTGGAGGTACTATTACTGTATCGTGACCTGGATGAATGAATTTCGGATATACCGGGACCTGGATAGATGAATATTACAGATATACCATGACCTGGATGAATGAATTTAACACGATATACCGTGACTCCCGGATGGATAATATTAACAGTATACAGTGGACCCCGTATGAATGAATATTACGATATACCGTGACCCCGGATGGATGATATTCCTATATACCGGAAACCCGGAATGTGAATTTACTGATTAACCTTGACCTGGATGATTATCTACAGTATACGTGACCCGGATAATGACAATATTACAGATATACCGTGACCCGGATGGATGAATATTACAGATATACCCGTGACCTGATGGATGAATACAGATATACCGTGACCTGACCCGGATGGATGAACAATATTACAGATATCCGTGACCCGATGGAATGAATATTACAGATATACCGTGACCCTTAGATGAATCATATTAACAGATATAACGTGACCTGGATGAATGAATATTATACTTATATAACCCGTGACCTGGATGGTGATATTACAGTTACCGTGACCTGGATGGATGAATATTAACCGATATGCCGGACCCGGATGAATAATATTACAGATATACCGTGACCAGGACCCATGGATGATGAAATATTTACAGATATAACCGTGACCTGGATGAGGCATAGTACACAGAATTAACCAGTGACCCGGAAATGGATGAATATTACTGATATAACCGTGCCCCGGATGAGATGAATTAACAGATATACATTGCCCCGGATTATGAATATTACAGATATACAGTGGACCCGGATGGAGGATATTACAGAAATATACCGTGACCTGGATGATGAATATTTACAGATATACCGTGACCTGGATGGATTTGATATACTGATATGACCGTGACCCTGGAAATGATGAATATTACGGATATACCGTGAACCTGGATAATGAATATTACAGATTACCGTGACCTGGATGACTGAATATTACAGATATACCGTGACCCCCGGATTGGATGAATATTACATCCTACAGTGACCCCGTATGAATGAATATTACAGATCTCCTGAACCCGTATGGATGAATATTTACATATATACCGTGGACCCCGGATGATGAATCTTACTGATATACCGCTGACCTGGATGAATGATATTACAGATTACGTAGTGACCCGGATGAATGAATATTACAGATAACCGTGACCCGATGGAGAATATTACCGATACATACCAGTGACTGAGGAGACATATTTACATATATAACCGTGACCCGTGGATGACTATTAACAGATATACCGTGAACGGAATGAAATGAATATTACAGATATACCGTGACCCGTATGCAAATATTACAGATATACCGTGACCCTGGAAGGAATGAATAAATGACTGCTATACCGTTACCTGGATGGATGAATAATTAACAGAATATCCGTGACCCGGGATGGATGAATATTACAGATATGCGTACCCGGTGTGAATGGTAATTAGGGGCTCGTGTAGAGATCACCTGACCTGATGAATGAATTTAGCAATATACCGTGACCTGGATGAATGACTATTCAGAATAACGCGTGGTGGGGGGGAAAACCCGGATGGATGAATATTAATGATATCCGTTACCCGATGAATGAATAATTCAGATCATACAGTGACCCGATGATGAATCTTACAGATATCCAGTGACCCGGATGGGATGAATATTACATATCTACCGTGACCCGTATGAATGAATATTACTGATATAAAGCTGCGTGATCTGGATGAATGAATATTACAGATATACGTGAACCCGGGATGGATTGATATTCGATATACCGTGACCGGATTAATGAATATTACAGATATACCGTGACCTGGATGAATGCATATTACAGATATACCGTGACCTGGATGATGACTATTAACAGATATACCGTACCTGGATGGATGAACTTCTCACAGATATACCGTGACCTGGAATGGATGATATTAAAGATATGCGTGACTGATGGATGAATATTACAGATATGTCCGTGACCTGATGGATGAATATTACAGATATTACCGTGACCTGAATGAAATGAAATTACAGATATCACCGTGACTGGATGGATTAATATTACAAGATATACGTGAACCCCATGGATGGATGAATATTAAGATATAACCGTGACCTGGATTGGATGAATATTACAGATATCCTATTACCTTGATTGGATGAATTTAAAACATTTTTACAGATATACCATGACCCTGGCTGCTGAATATTACCAGATATAACCGTGACCTGAGATGAATATTACAGATATACCATTACCCTGGATGAATGACCTTCCAGTTCCACCTTGACCTGGAATGGATGAATATTCAGATATACCCATGACCTGGATGGATGAATCTTACAGATATACCGTGACCTGATGGATGAATATTAGTACAGCTATACGTAGACCCTGGAATGGTGAATATCTACAGATAATACCGCGACCTTGATGAATGAATATTACAGTTACAACACAACAACCTTGACCTGGAGGAGAATATTTACGATATCCGGTGACCTGGAGACTGAATATTACAGATATACAACCGTGCCCTGGATGGCTGAATATTAAGAAATACCGTGACCTGGATGAATGAATAGTACAGATATACGTTACCTGGATGGTGACTATTCAGATATACCTTAGACCTTGTGGATAATTTACGATATTTCCGGTGACCTGGATGGATGAATATTCAGATATACGTTACCTGGATGCATTAATATTACAGATATAACGTGACCTGGATGGATGAATATTACAGATATTACCATGACCTGGATGGATGTATATTAAGATATACCAATGGCCGGTGAATGACGATTACAGTTACAAACCCGTGACCTGGATGGATGAATAGTACAGATATAATACTGTACATTGTATTTTATTTCAATTTAATGTCCCACACTCCAAACGACAGGAAAGGGTTTTATTTCCATTAGTGTTACCTGCAGATAGGGGATTTGTGTCCTGCTGGTTTCAAGTACCTTTCTACGTTTATTTTTAATCACAGCAACGCAAGAGATTCTTAAATTGGTCTCACCTGCAATCGGTAGAACTTTACACCTGCACTGTCCCCTTGTAGGAACATGCACCATTCTGGAAATTAACTTAATTACCGAATTAATGAGTGAAATAATTTCTTTCTATAGAAGAACCACAATCAACTTCCATTGGTTTCCAAATCTTCATTTTTCCCCTACAAATGGGGAAAAACGTTTACATATTCTACAGATCATCAGTCCGCTAGCTGCTGTAACCCTACCGTAAGGAGGAAACATGAAGGTACAGATTGGGCATTGGGTGGGGAGCGAGGAGTGGACGTTCCGGACGATTTGGGATCCCGACCCCGGAGGGTTACAGCAGCGACTGTGATATTGTAGAATATGTAAACGTTTTTCCCCATTTGTAGGGGAAAATGAAGATTTTGGAACCAATGGAAGTTTTATTTTGGTTCTTCTATAAGAAAGAAAATTATTTCACTCATTAATTCGGTAATTAAGTTTAATTTCCAGAATGTTCATGTTCCTACAAGGACAGTGCAGGTGTAAAGTTCTACCGATTGCAGGTGAGACCAATTTAAATCTCTTGCTGTTGCTGTGATTAAAAATAAACGTAGAAAGGTATTGAAACAGCCGGACAATCCATATCTGCAGGTAAAACTAATGGAAATAAAACTCCTTTCCTTGTCTTTGGAGTGTGGTGACATTAATTGAAATAAAATACAATGTACAGTATATCTGTAATATTCATCCATCCAGGTCACGGTGTAACTGTAATATTCATTCATCCAGGTCATGGTATATCTGTAATATACATCCATCCAGGTCATGGTATATCTGTAATATTCATCCATCCAGGTCACGGTATATCTGTAATATTCATCCATCCAGGTCACGGTATATCAGTAATATTC
>JAACNH010003963.1:0-26307 GCA_019447015.1 Hymenochirus boettgeri
CACCTTATCTAAAAACGTTACAGTTACTGATTACTGACCCACAGTACAATTATGAAAGTGACAGTGACGTCTAGTACGATCCCCAACATTACATTATCCAATGACGCCTGATTACTGATCCCCACCGACATTATAGCAGTGACCAGTTTGGAATATACTTACGCCAACTGCACATTATGACATTGACAGCTCGAATTTCAGCACCCCACCAGCACATTAATACATTGATAGTCTAGAGTTCTGACCCCACAGGCACATTATAACAGTGATAGGTCTTTAGTTTCTAACCCCAACAGCACTTATACAGTGAGCAGTTCTGAGTACTGACCCCACGCACATTATACAGGACCGCATTGAGTACTCTGACCCCAGCAGCATAATATACATTGAGAGGTCTGAGTTTCTGACGCCCAACAGCCAAACAGCACATCTAGAACCATGACAGATCTGAGTAGACTGACCCCCAACAGCACATGATGCATGACAGCTCTAAGTACTGATCCCCAACAGTACATTATACAGTGACAGCTCTGAGTACTGACCTCTCCAACAGCACATTATCATACAGTGACAGCCTGAGTAACTCTGACCCACACCATTATGCAGTGACAGTCTTAGAGTTCAGACCCCAACACCCAACAGCACAATTATACATTCACAGATCTGAGTAGAACTGATCCCCACAGTACATATAGCAGTGACCGCTCTGATTACTTACGATCCCCAACTACCATCTACGTAACCTCTGCGTTCTGACCCCCAAACAAGCACATTATAAAGTTAAAGCTCTAAGTTCTAACCCCCAACAGCAACTTATACGTGTGCAGCCTTGAGTCTGAACCCAACAGCACATTTTACAGTGGCAGGTTTTGAGTTCCGCACCAACAGCACCTTATAGAAGTTTTACGAGCTCTAGTACTGACCCCAACAACACATTTATCCAGTGACATCTCTGAAGTTCTAACCTAACAGCACATTATACAACAGTGACAGCTCTGAGTTCTGACCCCCAACGCACATTATACAGTGACAGCTCGAGTTCTCTGACCAACAGCACAATATACATTTGACCAGCTCTGCTGCTGACACCAACAGCACATTAGACAGTGACAGCCCCTCTTGAGTTCTGAACCCAACGCACATTGTACAGTGACACTCTGAGTTTCTGAACCAACCGCACATTATACAATACAACTCTAAGAGTACTGACCCCCAACAGTACATTATACATGAAGCTCTTGATTTTCGAACCAAACAGCCATGATACATTGAAAGTTCTGCGTTCTGCTGACCCAACAGCAGATTATAAACAGTGACAATATCTGAAGTACTGAAAACCCAACAGAACATTATACCGTGACAGGTGGAACTCTGAACAAACAGCACATATACAGTGAAGCTCTGAAATGACCCAAACACATATACATGATAAGTCTTGAGTTCCACCCCATCGAGGCACATTATACAGTTCTGACCGCCAGAGCACCTGATCCTGCGACAGCCTGAGTACTGACCCAACAGCACATTATAAGTGTACAGGTCTGAGTTTCTGACGGTCTGAGTACTGACCCCTAAACAGACATTAATACAGTGATAGGTTCTGAGTACGACCCCAACACACAGTTATCCACAAGTGATAGGTCTTTGTTCTGACCCCACACAGACAGACAACGTTAACAGTGACAGTTTGATTAATGACCCCAACAGCACATGTATACAGTGACAGTCTAGTATGACCCCTAACAGCACATTCTACAGGACAGTATCTGAGTACTGCCCCCAACAGAACATTAGACCAGTGACAGGTTAAGTTCTCTTCTTCCATGTCATGGTATATCTGTTGTATTCAATTAGATCAACCCCTTGACTTGAAAATTAGTTCTTGAAGACGTTTTCGCTAGGTTTCATTCTGAATTGAGAAAGCCAGGCGGATGACTAGGAAAACGTCTTCACGACCTACATTTCAAGTCCAGTTGATCTAATATGGAATCCAACAGATATTATACGTGACAGTTTGAATTCTAACAAACAGCACTTATACATGACAGCCTCTAAGTTCATACCCCAACTCACATTTTCAGTAACAGCTCGGATTTATGACCCCAATAGCACATATACGGCGACAGCTCTGAGTACTGACCCAAACAGACCTTAAGACAGTGACGGTTGAGTCTCACTGACCCAACCAGCACATTAGCATTGTCAGATCCTAGTACTGACCCCAACCGAACATTATATGAACAGCCTAATTCAGACCCTACCAACCGCACATTTATACGTGACAGCTCGAGTTCCCGTTACCCCAACAGCACCTATACATGACATCTCTGATGTCTGCTGAACCCAACAGCACTTTATTCAGGAGCAGTTAGTTCTTAGCCCCACAAGCAAATTATGCAGTGAACTCTGAGGTCTGGACCCAACAGCACATTTACAGTGACAGGAGGTGTGAGTTCTTAACCCAACGCACATAATCAGTGACAGCTTCTGTTCTGACCCCAACAGCACATTATACAGTGACAAACTCTGAGTACTGACCCCAAACAGTACATTATAACAGGACCGCTCTGAGTACTGAACCCCAACACCTATAAAATTACATTGATAGGTCTGAGTCTGACCCCACAGCACATATAACGTGACAGATCCTGAGACTCTGACCCACAGAACATTATAAAGTGATCAGTCTAAAGTTCAGGACCCCAAAGCACATTATTACAGTGACAGCTTCTGAGTAACTGACCCCCACTGGTCTTGTCTTAGTTCCGACCCCAACCTCCATTATCCAGTTACAGATCTGAGTACTGACCCCAACAGCCAGTGTCCATGCAGCTCCTATGTTCAGACCCAACATATCACATTATAGCAAGTGACGCGCTGAGTTCTGATCCACACATGCATTAATACAGTGACATCTGAGTACTGACCACCCCAACTTCTTGTCTGAGTTCAGTACCCCAACAGCACATTATACAGTGACAGATCTGAGTACTGACCCCAAACACACATTCATACACCGTGACAGCTCTGAGTCCTGACCCCAACACACATTATACAGTTACACGCTGAGTTCTGACCCCAGACAAGCAAATTTTACATTGCCAGCTCTGAGTTCTGAACCCAACACACATTATCAATGCCATCTCTGCTTTCTAGACCCCAACAGCAATTATACAGTCAAAGCTCTGAGTTCAGACCCCAACATAGCACATTAACAGTCAAAGCTCTGAGTTTTACCCCAAGATGCCCTATATACAGTGACGGCTCTGAGTACTGACCCCCAACAGCACTTAATAAACAGTGAAAGTTTTGGATACCGACCCCAACAAGCACATAACATTATCGGTTCCTGAGTTCTGATCCAAACATACATTATGCGTGACAGCTCTGAGGTTTGGACCCAACAGCACATTGATCAGTGAAGCTCTGAGTTCCTATCCAAACATGCATTATACAGTGACAGATCTAGTACTGACCCCCAACTGTCTTGTCTGAGTTCACCCCCAACATCACCTTAAACAGTGCCAGATCTGAGTACTGACCCCCAACGCACATATACAGTGACCAGCTCTGAGTACTACCCCAACAGCCACATTACCCAGTTACGCCTGAGTTCTGACCCAACAGCAACATTATACAGTGACAGCTCTGAGTTCGACCCCACAGCACATTATAACAGTACCGCTCTGGGTTTTGACCCCAAGAGCAATTATACATTGACGGCTCTGATTAACTGACCCCCAACAACAACATTAATACAGTGACAGCTCTTAGTTCTAAACCCAACGCACATATACAGTGACAGCTCGATTTCAGCCACCACAGCACATATACATGGACAGTCTTGCGTACTGACCCGACAGCACTTATACAGTGACAGCCTCTTAGTAACTGACCCCAACAGCCATTAACGTGAAGCTCTTTGTCCTGACCCAACAAGCCCCATTATACAGTGGAACAAACAGCTATCTTTGTCGACCCCAACAGCACATTACACAGTGACAGCTCTGAGTACTGACCCGCCAACAGCAGTATAGTACAAGTGCAGCTCTGAGTTCATACACCAACATACATTATACCGTGACAGCTCTGAGTTCTGCCCACCGACAGTACATTCTACAGTGACAGTTTTTAAAGTACTGACTTCCCAACAGCACATTATCCTTGATAGGTCTGAGTCTGTTTCAAACAGTACATTTAACAGTGACAGAGCTGAGTACTGACCCTCAACAGAACATTTATACAGTGACAGCTGTGAGTACGGACCCCCCAACAGCACATAATACATGACAGCTCTGATACTGGACCCCCCAACAGCACATCTACATGACAACAGCTGTGAGTACTGACCCGCCCCAACAAGCACTTAATATCAGTGACAGCTCGGTCCTGACCCCCGACAGCACATTATACAGTGACACTCTGAGTACTGCCCCCCAACAGCACATTATACAGTGACAAGCTCGATTAACTGACCCCACGCACATTATACAGTGACAGCTCTGAAGACTGACCACCCAACACAGGCACATTAGACAGTGACACAGCTTGAGTACTGACTCCCAACAGCCATTATACCTGACAGCTCTGAGTACTGACCCCCAACAGCACATGATCAGTGCACTCTTATACTGACCCGCCAACACACATTATACCATGACAGCCTCTGGTTCTGAACCTAACAGCACATTATACCAGTTACGCATCGAGTTCCTGACCCCCAACAGCACAGATACAGTGCGAGCTTTGAGTTCTGAACCTAACAGCACATTTATACAGTGACAGCTCTGAATACGGACCCACAGCACATATATACAGTGACAGCTCGAGTTCTGACCCACAACATCACATTTGTAACCGTGCCAGCTCTTGAATACGGAACCCAACGCACATTATAGACAGTGACAGCTCTGATTTCTTGGATCTTTAAAGAACTGGGGTTTCCTGGGATATATCTAACACTGCCATAAACCCGATAACCATGAGTCCTTTAAGCTCTTTATTTTGATCAATCTTCAGCGTAACCCTATGGAATGCGCATCCCCATTACCAGTCCTTCCCTGATGAGCACAAACACAGAGAGGCTCCAATAAAACGATCCATGTGCCTGCAAACGTCGCTGCTGACAGATTTTGCTCTGTGCCAACAAATATAGCCCTTAGATTTCATGATCTACAAACAAAAACAATTCCACCTCTTTCGAGCCTCAACAAAGAAAAACAGAGAACTTAAATCCACAGAAGCCCAAAACCAAAATTGACTCAAAATCCCATCCTCCTTGGAGGGATATATTAAAAACGGTTTCCAAATAGAGCATTTTTGTCCGAGGACAAATCCTTTAAAACTTTAAACCAAAGCGGGATATGCAATGAGTTCAAAGTTTCCCTGAGGTCCTCCAAACAAGTTAGGGTTAAATTAAGCCCTGGGGTTTTTAGTCCGACATACCTTTTTAAAATGATCCCCACTCTCTAATAACGCATACTGAACGCTACACATGTGCGATTATTGATGGAACGTCCGTTCCTAGGACGTTCACCGTATGTACACGCTGGTGAGAAAAGGCGCTTGCCGGGAATATGAGTAACTGTGTAAAATAAGTTACTTAACGGGCCATACAATACAACATCTGGGGCTTGTTCCCATAGATCAGTCAGAGACATGTGGACATCCTAAAGCCTAGGTACACCCTAGCGATTTTCCTCCTTACCCGAGCCGTTTCAATAGTTCGACTGGGTCGCAGGAGGAGACTGTCGGTTCCTCGGCAAAAGCCGACGTTGCCGACAGTTCCTCGACCGATGTGTGGCCATAATGACAGCACGATCAGCAGGTTTTCCCCACCATGCCGATCGTCCGATTCGGACGAACGATCGGGATCGGAAATGGGCGCTTCGGATGGCCGATAAATTTCTGTCCTCTCGCCCGATACAAAAACATGAACTATCCGGTCGATTGGACCGAAAGCTCACATTTGTGTGTTACCCATCTTTAAACGTGAAGAAAAAGAATTTATGGGCTAATGTCGGATAGCAGCTTTTTCAGTCTAAAGTCACCTTAACCCATGTTCAGAGTAACCGTGACTTAAGACATAACTTTGCGAACGGTACCCAAAACTGTCACGGCAAACCAAACCGCCGCAAGCTATTTACGAGCCGATATACGGCTCTTAGACAGAAATAGGAAACCCCCGTTTCGCCTTATACAACATATAGCCGTTATCACTCAGTGCATTGCCTGAGTGGAGGCAATAGAGACCTTACATAGCCCTTTAGTCTTCAAGTTTTTTTCCACTACGAACGTTATCCCCACTAAAATTTCTAACTAACAGGCTGCATACCAGACCGCCTGCACCACCATTAAATTTTATCTAACTGCATAAACCCTAAATAAGCTAACTATGATTGGACAATGGAAGTAAGCACACTGGGAAAACCCCAAAAACCTTTGCTAAGGTACTTTGTAAATGATAGTAAAGTTCAAACAAAATATGGCCTATAATCAGACGTCCCCTTGAGAATAAAAAGCACCAGATTTATTTAAAACAGAACGTCAAAACTTTGTGCTACTGGCCCACAGCTTCAGGGAGTCTATGGGGTTAATTATGAACCAGTAGGGGCAGCTCCCACAAACATCTATAAACTACAACTATGGCGGTAAATAAGTATTGTCTCTTGGCATCTATCTTTTTTTTTGAGAAGCAGAACACAGTAATAAGTCCTAAAGCTTTTTAAATGTGATCAACAGACCATCTATTGGATTGGGGGGCTCTTGTGTATAGTTGACCCATCTTGTACCGTCTCTGCGATATTGCAGTTATAATTATAGCTAGTAATTATAGACTTCCACCGTCTTCCATTACACTTTTCGATTTTTTGGTTTACTGAGGATTAATGGGAGTCATTTTTCTTACTCTAAAGTCGCCCATTATTTTTTGGCTTGGCCATGACCCACATCCGATCGTACATACCTACCCTCAGCCGGTCGTACGATTGGATTGCTGTCAGCCAAACCTTTTTTCAACTGGGCTGATGTGGAAATTATTGGAGATCTTTGAAAGATCTTTCACACGATCGTCCATAACACCGAGTCCTGACAGTCGTACTATATCGGGGAATATCCCGATGATCATACGACTGGATATAAGTGTCTATTGGCCCACTTAGACCCTTACCGGCTATGTTCAGATGGAATGTTCCTGGATCACTAGAATTTTTTCCTATCTACCAATTTCCCGGTGCGAATAATTACAAAAGTAATCTTGTAGCCCTAACATTCTTCTTTATGCCTTTGTAGAATTTTACACATGGTTAGACGCTTAGAAGAACCTTAATAACAACCTTTCTTTCTTTTCCCTTTCTCCCTGTATGATTAAAAAGCAATAACGTCTTCATTGGGCACGACATGATCGTCTATTAGAATATTATCTCTTCTACAGGGGTTTAGTGCATCTGGAAGCCTGTGCAGCATCAAGAAGACTGCTACAGCTTAAAATGTTCAGAAAGCTTGCTATGGTTTATCATCCTATTAGAGATCAATAACCATTGCTATGGTTAGGATCTCAGTTAGCTACATAAGATTGCTGTGGTTATAATCTCATTCCAATGAAGCCCTGCTATGCTATCATCTCAGTTTTCCAAAAAAGTTTGACTGTGGTACGGTAATCATCTCAGTTAGCCAATACAGCTTGTTTATCTTATATTCTCAGTTAGCCAATAACTCCTATAGTTTATCAGCTCTGGCTAGCCAAAAAGCTTGCTACCGTTTAATCTCAGTTAACTACAGAGAGCTTTATTGGCTCGATTTCATCACTTTGCAGGCCACGGGTAATTGGGTTCACGCACTGGCCAATAATGGTTCAACATATACTGTAGCTTTGTATGCAGTGTTTACTTGTTTTCAATGCTTTTTTGAGTTAAATGACAAAACATGCAAAAACTACATTTTTAATGGTTTTTTTCCCCCTCTGTCCCCATAAACCTTACGGAGTGAGTTAAAAAAACACAATGCGACTCAACGCTAACAACGATATTATGGCATCCCTATGTAAAATGAATGTCCTTGCTTTTTTCCCCCCTATGCCTTTTATATCAGAGATTCAGGTAAGTAGCCAGAGTCCTCCAAGGATTAATCAAACATATTTATTACCGTAGGTTCCAGATCACCTACGTGTTTTGGCCCATCTTGGATTGACAGCCACATTCAAGATGGCTGAACGCGAGCTGATCTGGGACCTACTGTAATAATTTTCTGATTTAATCCTTGGAGTGCTCTGGCTACTTACCTGCTTTCTTAATACTTTCCAGTAGCACCCAGTATAGTGCCCTTGGCACGGAGTGCGAGGTCCTGTATAGTCCCGTTCACATAGAAGGGAATAACATGTAAGCAAATTGAATGGGGTGTGCACTAGACTTCTATTTTTTTGTGGACTTTTATATAGAGAGTTATTCTTATTTCACGATCACATTTAGGTTATCTTTATTTAGGAATGTGCATTTTTTACCAATTGGTAGTGTTATTTAAGTCCTCCATTATTTGAGAAACACCCCTGCTTTATAAAATACCCCTTTACATCTGTTCATTCTGTCCTCTGATGGTTTCTAAACTACAAATCTCAACATTCCCTGGTCAGACAGCAGAGTGGTTATTATTACATTTGGTTTTTTCTGCTAGTTCACACAAGCAATGCGATCTTCCCAGGAAGAGACTGACGTTTGAAAAGTACGTTCCTCTGCTAGAGTATTAGATGTCTTAATTAAATTTGTCCATATTCTGCAGCAACATGGACTTTCCAAACTGCCATTCAGGAGGGTTTGCTACGATTCCGAATCCCCCCTGAGGTCCAACCTTCAGCGAGGTGTTTCTGGTCAGCATGTCCATGATGTGCAGGGCGCAATAAGGACTGTGCTTACCTAGTAAGGAACTGGCATTGTACCTCTCTGTAATGCACTCTTTAAGATACAAAATACCACCCCCCCGCCCCCCGCGCTTGTTCTGAATGGACTGGTCTGGAAAAGTTGATTTGGGTGAGAATGCCGATTTCTTTCTATTTCCTTGTATAATACTGCTCATGAAGAGGAGTCATGCACCGATTCATGATCTGAAAGCTTGATGTAAAGGTCAAAGGTAAAAAAATAATGTTTGCAGAATGTGCGGTCTAATCCAGCTCTGTCAGAAACACTCCTCTTCTTCCACGTAACCAATCAAAAAGGGAAACTACGTCAAGCTCATTTAAGCCCACTGCTCTCGTGAGCTTAGGCCACCAGTCCAAAACATCTCTAGTCTGAAATTGATGTTCGGCTTCAGGGATCGTGCAACAAGCCTCTCAAACACGAATGACCCTCAGCTGAAAGGGACGTTCATAAACCCATCATGCTCTCGGTCGTCCACCACAATCGCACCGTGTAGGAAACCTTAAGTTCTCACGAAAATAGGTAGGTCTTAATTCCTACCTAAAGTTAAATTGAAACAACGCAGAGACAACTTAAGTCTTCCTAAATTAAATTCGACTTTCTTCTTGAATAAACCAATTGAATTGGGGGTATATTTTCTATAATTCCTGGACTCGCAGGCTTAATTACTATCAAATTACCAGACCAACTTACTTGCCATTCACTAGCATCTGAAGTCATAGTTCAAATCATAGACACACTCCAACACAAGCTGCCTAGGCTATATATCATCTCTGTGGCACAGTTACTACTCACTCACATTTTATTAGTGCATTACGAAATTATCATTGACCAGAGTGTCGGGCAAGACAGGAGAATGCAATATAAATGCCCGCCCCCCCCGAGTAGAATACAATAAAGAAAAAAATTTAAAGGAGAATTCACAGCAGCCTTAACCATTGATTCCCAATTGGTATTGTGCAAATCCACCTCTTGCTGGAGAATCCTTGCTGGACCTTATTGCAGAAATTCCTTTCACAAACTTATTGCTGTCTTTGAGGTTATCCCCACAACCCCCCCCCATTGGCCAGCCTCCCTGATTTTCCAGGTTTGGGCCTCGTCACATGTACATCGCTCCATTCGACCGGCACTGCACTTTCGCCATGGCTGAGTCCGTCCCGCTGAGGAGTTTCATAGATGAACGCTGTTTCCTTAAATCCTGAAAGGGAAATCAGATAAGAAAACATAACAAATCTTATCGATTTTATATGTGATCACGTAATGTATAACTAACACCCTTGTTTAAATAAGTATGCCCGTGTGCAGATAATATGATTTTGTATGGGGCCCTAGGAATGTGTCATTGTTTATCTTTTAATATGTATGTAATAATAAACTCCAGCGGCACTCAGCATATTAGCAAGCAGCTTTGGAGTTTTTATTCCGAGTTCCTCCTCCAAGACCGCTCTATCATCTCTAATTCCCTTAGTAGAGCCAAAGAGCTACAGGTTGGAGATCCTGGTATGTGCCGCAAGAGAGATAGAACTTGTTTTGACAGATAGATAAATAAACAGAGGCTCCTGTTATAAGTGGCAAGTCTCCTCAGATTAAAAAGGTAAAGTCTGATAAACCAGCGCTGGCTTTGTTACCTTCCAGACTTCTGCACTGTTTAAAATCACAAGGAGATATGGAAACACTTATGACCTCCTTCGTTGATCCTAAATCCTGTAAGCATTTATTGGGGTGTATTCGCTGTAAAGAAACGTTAAAAAAACAATGCCACTTATTTCTAGCTTGTAGAGTCCTGCCCTTCCTAATTTTCCCAACATCTGGATGTTTTTTAAAAGAGAAACATGGGCGCAAATCAAAATGGCCGCTTTGTTTTAAGAGATTTTTTTTTTAAATGAAAAATCAAAACAAGCTGCTCTCTGGCAGCGATGTAACTAGGTTTAAGTGGCGTGTCCTATAATGAATATATATTTGAATAATGTTATAAAGAGAATACTGTCTTTAAGGTACACCTAATCTCCATCACTACTCGCAGACAACCATTTATAAACCGAACACAGAGTTTATTATCTTGAATTATTTGCCATTTCTTTTGTTCATGCGTAACCACCAAAAACACAATCTTAGTTTTTGCCATTACGTCGCAACTTGTGTTTGACCAGACAAAGCTACTTGATGACTGATTTGCTTTAGTTTTATTCTATTCTAGAATTTATTGGTGGTAAAAACGGTACTGACTCAAATGTTACAACTCATTGGCTGCGTAGTGAACCAAATCATAAATATTTTGGTCATTAAAAAAAGGATAACATACCATGCCTGCGTAATATACCAATATCATTAGTCCCACCTTAGAGTTTCCATGATCTGTAAAATGCTTTCTCCGGCCGATGTGCCTTTAAGGGTCATGAACATTATTAAGCATATATCCTATATCCTATATCCTTATATTACAACAATACATTATCTATTACATAAAGTCCACCCCCAGCTAGGTCACTATTATAAGATTATCATGGAGTTACAAAATAAATATTAAACACCAAATCTAGCAGGCCATATGAACATTGCGAACCACAGTGTTAAAACCTAAACACCAGGGGGCGACAGTTTGGCTACAAAGGAAAAAACAGGCAAACAATGTCATAAAAAAAACTTAAACTCCAGTTTAAAGGTGTGACCTTTAAAAGCGGTGTGGATCTTTTGAAGAAGGGCACGTCACATGTGGGTACTGTACCCGTAAATGTGTCCCTTGGGAAATTTTTGAAATGTTGCCACTAGGGGGTGTACATAATGTATTGCCATAGTTGTTTGTCTTTTTTTGATGTCATCAGCTACACAATGAAAAACACATGATTTGAACCACTCTCCCTAATAACATCATCATGGAACATTGCTTGTCCCTATCAACTATGTAAAAATGAGCAGGGCAGCATGGAAATATCCTCCCTTTCCATTCCTTTGTATGGGGCAATGGATTAGCACGTGTCGGAATCTCCTCCGGTCCGTGAGAGGAATGTGACAACCTGATCCTTCAGGCTTAAGGAGTAAACAGCTGGGTGTGGTGTCCAGACTTAGATGAACACCCTAGAGATCAAGGTAAATCGTGGCGGCTGGGGTCCGGTCTTTAAATTGTATCACACAATTGTCGTATTATAGCAGAATAAATGGGATTGTTGCCCGACGGCCGGGCGGATCTTCGAATGAGCGTCCTGTTTCGGCTGATTAAGTGCCATACACAAGGCTGATTTACTTATTAAAAGGCTGTTAATACACCACCCACTTTCATACACCACCGGCGCGATTCACATTGTCCGAACCCTACAGGTGGCCATACACTGGGCCAATATCACAACTCCACTCACATTGAAATAGACATTTTCATTGATTGGCCTTTAAACTTCCCGTTTAGTCCGTGTTTTTTTTTAGTCGATCGTTCCCTGATCCTACCTTTTCCTGAAGTTCCAGAATTAACTGTGAATGTAATGTAACCTACAATAGACGCATTAGACAATACTCTCTAACGAATTGATGTCGAACAATATTATGGTACATCTACATACAATTAACTTTGTACAAGCTTCTATCCACAGTATCGGACATGGTTACCATCACAATCAATATCTAGGCCGCTTCATAAGAATTCACGTTTTTAACTAACTACCTAACCAGTTCATCTGACATTGCCGTAGCTAAATCCGCTTTGATTCCCGTAAAAGTCACTGCGTTCATTCTAACCTCAGGTTTCTCATGCCTGCCACCACAGCTATCCAGTGTCAGAACCTTTTATACATCACTAGCCGTTGTTAACCCCTTTTAAACTGCAAGGGAGAAGCTAATACTTATATTGAGACAGTAAAATAAAACTAGAGTCAGAATATTAGACCCCATCAGCCAATAATATTACCATTATTTACAGTCGGTACTCTGTCTGCAAGGATGATCAAGTTGTGTGTACAAGTTGACTTCTTATATTCTAATAAATATAAGAATTTTTTACATTTAACTCATGACATCATTAAACCACAATACTAACAGAGGACATACTAACACTTATTTACTATAATAATTTCCAATATTCAAGTTCTTTGTATCTTGCAAAGATAACCAGAGGCCATAAGAGACTCTAATAGAGTAAGTAAATAAGCCACCAGAGACTTCTGGGTAATTTCCATGTTAGCTCTTAGGAAAGCATACAACCTATAAAGATATTAAAAGACCATTATAGTCGTGATTCACCCCATTCTAATTGCTATCTTTATAATGTGAATTAACACAGCACTAGTTGAATTCTTCCTCTGGTGAAACCTGCCCCTAGGGTTTGAAACATGTTCTAACTAACCCAATAAAAGATTAACGCATTTATAATTGGTGCCGTTCATGATTAGCTACTATTTCACAGTGGCCCATACAAGTTGCTTCCACATCTAAATGAACTTTGTATTTAGTACAGCACCCCCCAAAACACTATCAGGAGATTCCCTAAAAGTTTCTTATCGTTTTTAAAATGGGGGCTAAGTTAGCCCAACCAATCAGATGTTAATTACACCTTTGAAAGCTCACATCTATTGTTGGCAAAATTAGCACCATTTAACGATAAGAACTTTTATTGAAATCCCTTTAACTCAATAAAAATTTTATAATCCCCCATAATGTCTGTTCTAACAGTTCATAGTAACAGAGGTCTGAAAAAAGACATAAGTCCATCAGGTTTAACCTTTATACCATATTTTCATCAGATTCAGAATTAGGCAAAAAAAAGGGGGGGGAAACAACAGTCTACTATCCTATTTTTTGGCGCCACCCCAATAAAAAAATGAGAGGGCACATGGCTTCTACCTAATAAGTTTTTATTTTCGGGTGAAGCATGCAGCGTTAAGTGGAGTGTTCTATTTTCCTACACCATGTTTCCATTGAAGAAACACGAGGAAAAAAATAGGTTAACCCAGGTCAAGGATACACATTCCCCTCCGGTGTCAGCCTTGTTTCATAAGCGCTGGGCTGTGTGCATTCCAGCAGGCTAAAGGGGAGAGTAAACACAAAAAAAAATAAAACCAAACCCAGAGCATTACAGCTTGCTTTTTTCTTCTATGTGGACTGTAATAGGTTGCTGTCTACGTATTTTATTGATGGATGGAAATGGATTTTAGAGAGCAAAGACCTGATTACAATCGCGCAGTCAGGAACCTGAAATCGGAAGCTCGCCGGGTTTTACAGGGATTTGCAAGAACACAATCCAGCCTCTATTCTCTTGCTACAGCTTCCTCCCTTCCTTCAACGTCCTTTTACAGAGACTGCGGACCATCTGTGGTCGTATCCAGGCATTTCTTACCCCCCTTCACGAAACCTGTTGGCTTTTGGTAACCGCTAATTAAATGGTTTTCTGGATCACACAGCAATAAAAACAGCAAAGGATCCTAAAAAAAAAAAATGTCTGGACACGTGCCAAATCCCACGTTGGGTTCCGTCTATATGGGGACTTCATTATAGTGACTCACTGTGCCAATATTAACCCGTTTCCCGTTGTTTGTCTTAGTTATTCCCCCAATAGTTCATATTTGTGGGTTTGGATCTTGTTATAATTCATTTTGGGGGGTTTGACATGCCTTTAATATAGGATTCCATCTTGTTAAAGGCATGCTTTGTTACCCTGCTATCACAGGGTGCCCCTACCACTACACACTGACACATTTGCTCAGGCGCACACTTGCAGAACACTAAAAGGCACTGTTAAAAAAAAACCTATCCTGTAATCTGCGTTTCATCACCAGTTCACCAATCATTGTTATTTCAGCCCCCAGTCACCGTCAGATAATTAGTCAGGCCCACCACTCCACAAATCCACGCCTATGTTCCCCTGATGAAGCGACGCCCAAACATTCGATGTGCCGCACGGTCTACTGATAGGCGGCATTTAAAAGTTGTTTATGTGCAAAATCCTAGAAATGCCCCTGTCAGTGCTCTTATATCCGTAGATCAGAACAATTAGTTTTGACTATCACCACTAGGAGCCGGATAGCTGTATCATAAGCTGCTATCCTAGGTAGACGTTCCTAACAATTTCAGTAGTTATTGCTCCACAGATTTAAGGCATATCGTTAATTTTACATAATAATAATATACAATTATTGCAATAGACACGTTATACAAGATCTACTAAAACTTCAAACTGCAAGGTTTGTCCAGAAATATAAAATGCAAGGTGGACTGCCCTCCAAAAAGAACGTGTTTTTCAAAGCCAAACATCAAACACAAAAATGCGACTTTTCGAGGGATACACCCCCTGATGAAGGGGTGTATCCCTCAAACGTCGCATTTTTGTTGTTTTTGATTTGTGGCCTTTGATAAACACTTCTTTTTTGGATGCAGCCACCTTGCATTATATTAACTGATTTATTTCCCTTGGAGTAAGGAATTTGGACATCTTTGCACCCACCTGGGGCATTAGTGTGTCATATTGGACCCTCCTATATACTTGTTCCAGAAATGCTTACTCTGGCGAGTGCGGAAAAGATTGACCAGTCCCAAGGTTGGGAATTATACACAGGTTGCTCTGTTCGTGAATGATCTCTTTGCTGTTATTTCATTTGTACCTGTCTAAGCACCTTTGACCAAGTGAAGTGTGAATTGACACCTGATGGATCGTTAGGTTATGTGACCTTGTTCCTCCCTTGAGGGTTCGCCCATACACCCTCAAATCAGTGTTATCTCGATGTTCAAGTGGCACGTACCAAAGTTCAGATGTGAGCCAAGACCCTCAAGCGAAAATAATTTTTAAAAAGGAGAATAAACCCCAAATTTTTACACGTCCCGCATCTGAACATATCCCTCTGGCACAACTCCCCCCTGACCTCAGTCACATGCTCCCTTTGTCCATATTCTGTCCTGTATAGGATTGGCTAGAGGCTACTAGTGGGTGGTGACACTTTACAAGTTCTCGCAGTATCTTAGGACTGAAATTTGTAAGAACATAATGGGGTCAGTGACCACACGGGCTACTGGAACACTGGAATAAGACATAAACCTAATGTTTAGAAAGTTAAAATTTCTCAACAACCATATTAAATGGAGAGGTGGAGACACTGATTCTATATACTTGCTTTTATAACAAGGGTGATCTCTGCTTCGAATTCAATGGTGTCCTGAGGCTTAGTTGTTCCTTTAAACTGGATCGAACACACCAGCTTTCAGATATGACCAAAGGTAGAATGAAATAGAAACTGTTTTTCTCCACTGAAGATCCTCATAATTAACATTCCGGCAATGTATACACCCTTGAACATTTACTATGGGAAAGCATTTTGTGGCAAACCTTGAACTCTCTCTGATCTGAGAACAAGCATTCTTAGTTGTGTGACATGAACACTGCCAATTGTTGTTATCTCGGTCTTCATGCAACCAAACGGATCCTGATTGAATGTGCACAGTTAATCTAGTTTGGTTGCTTCCTAATACATGCGTATAGAGTGGGTGACATGGCACTAACTTGGAATTAATCAATACAATGTGAATGGCTTTAATCTATTAACATCACGTGCAGCAAACTCAAATAAAGTAGGACCTTATAATCGGCAATCAGGCTTTATCTAAAAACACTAGGGACCATGTATAGAGAGCCGTCTCAAACTCCTATTGCTACCGTGCCAAGTGTGCTGTCAAAGAGACGCTATTGTTTGGTGCATTGATGGTGAGATCCTCTTTTTGCGCACCTCTGCAACCCCTTTATTCTATCTAGCCGGGTCAACCCTCGTACCTTGCCGCAAGTGGGTTCAGACAATAACACAATACTGCTCTCCATACCTCACTCCTAATGAGGGCGTCAGGTAATCGATGCTGAAACCTCACAATTTTAGTTTAGTTTTGGGGGGGTCTGATCTGGATTACGAGTTTTTACATTTTATAACAACTTGTTCTCTTCTTCTCCTCTGTTTCCCTGCAAACCACTCCACTGCAATGAATATAACCATAAATGTTGATCTACTACTAGTTAGATATCAACTGAACCTGCAGGTGTCCCCATGAGCATTCACAAGGGCAACCAATGTGTCCAGAATTGCACTTTTTTTCACTGGCTATATTTGCCAACTACAAACTCAGGATCCCCAGCAACACAAATAACTGGTACCCATGGGCCTATATTTGGCACCTGAATTATCCAGATCACCCAAGAATCATTAGGAAATTTACCAGCTGGCCACATTCCTAACCAGTGCTGGTAAAGAACTTCAGGTATTTAATAAAGTTATTGTTTTAAAAACAGTGGCTAATCTGTGCCCGGGGCCCCAATGAGTGAATTGTAGCTTATAATGTTAAATATAGATCTGATTGGTAAGCAATAATTAGCACCTATTGTTAATGGGATAGGAAATTTATTTGAATCTCCCGGTTAATGATTAAATCTCCATGTAGCGTATGGTATACTATTATTATACTTAACAGGACTATACGCCACTCATCTTCAATTCATGATAGCCATGTCAGGTCCTTACTTTCTATGGGTTCAAAAACAATGGAAGGAATAGATAAAAAACTATTTTAACAAACCAGCCTCTTCGGCTAGCTGGGTGCAAATATTAACTGCATAAGTTTCGCAGTGTAATTCACTTTCAACCTGATATCGGAAAATAGACAATTCAGAGGAAAGTTAACTGCCCTGTTAGTGTTTTTCATCTGTCCAGAGCGCAGATCTGTTTCAGCGTCTACATACTACACAGACTTACATTTTCCTTAAAGGTAATCACTGAACATTTTTCTTTGTGCCTTATTAATAGGGGCATTTATGTCATAATGCTATATATAATTGGGTGGGCTCCGATTGGTCTATGCGAAAACAAGAAATCAAACAGCCAATGTCCAATGTTCAATTTTACTGTGGGAGGCTGTACATCTCCGTTTATAATAAGGAGTGCAACATTAATACATTACTTACACATGTAGCGTTACGATAAGTCTTTATCTGTCTCCAGCTGTTTTTATGTATGTTTGCTATGTCAACATCTGATCTGCCTTAGCTCCAGCTTTGTCGGGCACGGCAGGACTGCTACTGTGGGCTGCTCAAGGCTCTCTCGAGTGAGGTGTTTTGGGAGGAGGCAGCAATCACGGTGGATTGTTCAGATAATCAGAGACTAGTTTTGAATTAAACTCAGCGATCGTGTGAATGGTTGCGCATTTTGTGTTTATTGGACGTAATACACAATATCCGTATTGTTTTTGAATAGTACTTACGCTCTCTTGATAAGACTTGGCTCTCTTACGTTCCTTCTAATGTGCAGTTCCACGCTCAAAGTGAAACTGGTGAGCTCGCAGCTCCTGGCGGTCTCATCGCTGATTGCCCTCTATGAGGTCCTCTGCTACCGTTTCATCCCCGTCTGGGTCACGTCGCACATCCTGCGTTGGGCTTTTGGTTCCGCTCAACTTAAGCGGTCGACAGTATTTTGTAATGAGCCTTATACTGCAGCTTGCCCTCCGTTTCTGAAGTCAGTTTAGGAGATGGTCAATGGTTCGTTCCTCGTCAGCCTGATAACGATTAAAGGATGATTTATTAGGTAAATTCAGTACATATAATGATAAATTAACGTGGAGACGGTCCTGATTAATTAGTTAATGACTTGGGATAAGATCCCACTCATTACTGGAATGTCTTTATTGTGTTATAAGATCAAAATGTGCACTCCAAAGGGATCCAACTCAGATGATACTAAGAAGTCGAAAAAGTTACGAACACTTCCCCTTTTAATTATATAATTCTTGCCCACAGCTGCGCAAGCTCCATTATGACATACACATCAACATACCTTATCGGACAATCCGCAGTATAATATTATTGGTATTCTTTGGGGGAAAGATGTGCAATCTTGGACATATCTGACTAGAGCCAGATCTGATGGTCTAGACTAAGATCATTGTTTTTTGTGGTGCCATTATAGTTATCATTATATTCTTACATTTTTATTTAAAAGTAATTCCTGCCTCCCCATGCTACGAAATACAACTGAGACCAGTATCGGGCTGCACTAAACTCTGTGCTCTAGTGATCATCGTATAGATGGTACATTCTAGGAATCCATATGATCTCTCCCACGTCACACATATCTTGAATCACAATTGTCATGATGTAATGTTTCTGTTTATTGTGGAGTCCCCCTGCTATGTGCTTCTCTTGAAGATACACGCCTTCAAACGCTTAACAAGCCCTAACAAACTGAGCACAATACTCGGCTCCACGGTCAAGACAATTTGAACATAACCAACATTTCACGGCCATTTCTAGCCATCGTGGTGCCCTAGCGTGATTAATCACAATCCCTTAGCGCTTAAATTGTGGGCAGTAGTGTGCGCTATCCCCAAGAGATATTGTCATTAACAGTCTTTCTACTAACCGTCAGAGCATTGCCCGATATTACGCATTAACCTTTCAGTATGCCAGTAACTTTGCTTATTAATTAGATTTCAATGGCCAGCTTTCTCATTGTATTGCGCTTAACACTTTTCAGTGTCCAGTCACATGTATTACCTTTACCCTCCAGCTGCCAGCATTGACATGATATACAGTGATGTATCCAGCTTTCCATGTGCTCTCACATTGGATTGTTCCGATCTCTTCACCCACTCTAATCTCGAATTGGAGAGTTGGTATGGCATACGTTAAGAGGGAGGATAGGGATCTCATATGGCTGCCCTAGTCACTGCAGGTCGCTCTGTTATTAAATGTCTGCAGGCAGTCTTTTCTTTCTGGCATTTTAGACTGTTGCTCCTCAGTACTATAGCTGAGTTCTGGCATTCCCCTCGAGCTTCTCTCTTCGCTTCACCCTATCAGTCTTTGGAAACATTGTTATGCGCTTAAGTTAAGGACTGGAGTTCAGGCTGCTGTACTAGATACAATGTGTCAATTACAGCATACAAGGTAGAGGCTATCTATAACACAGCAGTAATAAGTGACAGGGTAGATTCTTAGGAGGAAGAATATGCACTCCTGGTTTAGACATATGAGTTCGCTAGCCTCTTTGTCTTGAGGTGGCTATGCCTAAAAATGGCCCTGGAGTGCAGGGACGGTTGTCTGCACTGTCCTTTATACATAGAGTCATAGCTAGGTCCCCGCCCCTCCCCGTCCTTGATCTTTCCCCGGAGTCTCCCTCAGATTGGGGTAATCTCCGCGAGAGACCAATCTCCAATTCCCACGCGGCGGAGAGGAGTCCTGAATCTCCTCCGGCTCCTACACTCTTCCCTATTTGGCGCATGCTTACCTACGTCACGGCCGACCGCCCCCATCAGCGCCGCACTAACCCCTCTCCATTAGGGAGGCATATTGCTTAGCAACCTCCTTATATTAGGTTGTCAGACAGTACTGAGCCGACTCCATGCGGTGTGGACGAGTTTTTCCATCGCAATTGTGAACATTTGCGCAATCACTGTTTGGGGACTTAATTCAAGGCCCTGACACTCACTAATCCTTCGCCCAAACTTCAGACTGTCCTCCGTCCAATACTGCTCAGTCCTACCCCATCTCGCAGTCCACCGAAGGCTCCGCCACCAGTGCGACACGCACTCCTACTTGCTTATAAAGCGTTGCCGTAGCGCTGCAGCCATCAGCAACTGAAAGGTCTATGCACCACAAGAAGTATAAATGTGCTAGCACTCTACAATGTATCAGCAAAGTGACATAAACTATTACGCGCAATCGCTTGGATTATGCATTAAGCTTTAGCTTCAATATTTTATCAAATAGATTTTCGTAAAACAAATCTCTCTGCCTAAGGATAACTCTACTTCGCCTATTGGGTCACTGTGACTACTGCATCTTGCTACTGGAGTTACATTTTGGCTCCCACGGAATGAATGGGTATGGGTTGGCTTGGTCAAAAGAGCTATAGAAGCTAAGATAGGCTAAAGGCTCGTAGTCGCCGCAGACCCTTGCCCTTAAGACGGGCCTAGCAAATTCATTGTATGTTTCTGTGGTACTTTCTAATGCCTTGGCCATACATCTTCGCAAGCCGTGGACATAACGCTCTTGCCGTGGGCAATTATTTTGGTCGCTTGACTATTACAGTTAAAATGAATGGTCCAGGTATGGGTTATGGCCGCGGAATGTATGCACTTGATGATCCCACAACAAATCCAGATACATTATTGGAAGGTAAGCTGGTATAAGGAGGTACATTTTAATATATCTATAGAGGTCCTCAGGACAACATAACATCCGATCATTCTATTGTGGATGTGAATTTTCCTTGCTATTTTTGCATCTTAATCTGTCTATCTCGGGAACAGTTGCCTGCTATGGTCTATTCGTGAGATCGTGCGAACACAATGACTTCTGTTACCACTCATCTTCTATCTCCGGTGTCTGCTCTTAGGATTGTGGGAAGAGCTAGAAGCGAGATAGGGTAATTATTCACGTTATTACGGTATCTTGCCATACACCGAATCAAACAGATTGTCTCAATATTGTTATTTTTATTATCCCGCCCCCCTCTTCCCCTCATACATGTAATAAAGACGCGTAAGCTATAAACATTTCGCAATAGAATATCAGGCATCACGTAACACAATATTGGCACCCTAACACTTAAGGATTAATCCCGAAATATTCCGTGCAGATTCTCGGAGGGCTGACGCTCCTAGAAATTGTTACTTACAAGGTACATGTCTAGCTTTGGGAATAATGTTCAGTAGTAATCCATAGTAGATCAGCTCAGCATCATATATATTCTGCAAGACCTTAATGGCATTAGGGCAGCAGTGTTTTGTAAAAATTAGGCAACTTTTGCATATGGTGCGTCATTGTGGCGCCCAGGTGCTGAGAGGGTTCAAGTCAACTTCTACTTCTCCAGAGAGCATTAATTCGTCCAACAGATTATCAGCTTGACTAACCTTAGTAAATGCTATGGTCACTTCGCAGGCTAAATCATATTTACTGAAATGTATTCCTCACGCGTGTAAGTGTATCAGATTATGGTGGTCTACTACAAGATCGGCTTATTTTTCTTAATTGGATCTTAAACTAAGAGTATGAGTCACTGTAGGATAAGGTGATACCCTTTTTATTATACGACTAACACGTTCATTTTTAGCAGACAAGGTTTTCGATTTACTAATTATTACTGTCTTGTACGCTGAGGAAGCGAGAATGTGCTCTGTAAAAATGAAATGGTTATTCGCATATAAAAATTTATCACCTATCCTACATTACTCATGCTCTATTAATGCTAGCTCGGACTAATCCGGCTTACAACATTTACTTGGATCTTAAGTAATCGGTAAGGTGCTCAGCATTAAACTATCCTACCTTTCTCTTCTCAAATGCATGGATGCTACCCTTTCTATGGCAGATTATGTCAGCTCACAATGAAAAATACTTTATTTTAAAAATCAAATCATACTAGTGTATAATGTGCTCTAACTTCGCGCTCTTTCCAGTAATAAAACCAATCGCTACAGGTCGAAAAGAAAAATGTGCAGCAAATTTCTAGATGCAATGAATCCTGCGACTCCCTTTGACCGCCCGTGTCTATCTGTAATCTAAACAAACCATAAGAAACGCGGCTGGCAGATATAAGAATGTCTTATTATTAGGCGCAGTATGATACAAATCCATTACCTCAGGCTTTGCGTGGGACGACAGTAAAAACAACAGTAAATCAATCGGAGCTCAGTATCCGCCGGCCGAACGGGCACGACACGCCTGATTTTACAAAACAGCATCTAGTAGGGCAAGGCTGCAACACACCTGACACGAGACCTTGCCAATTATGTATCTCTATATAATAATCCTGTTCCGTGGCTGTGGAACCGTAAAGCGAATCTTCTGACAACACGGATAATTCCCTGTTTGTCTGGGTTTACTTCCGTCACCAGTGACCTTTGTCAGCATTAAATAGCTCAATAATAGTATAAAAGTAAAATACCAAAAAAAAATACCTCAAATAAAAAGGAAAAATAAAATAATAAGTGGCTCTGGTACGTCATTCGGTTGTTTTTATCTATATATATATATATATTTAATATATGTATACTATATATATATATATTTATAATAGAGTAGTAAATACTGTCAGAAATTGCAGTCTATAAAGATATTAACACATTAACTATTAATACATTTATATGATTAAAGGAGTAATTATACTTATACTCATCATAGTTTTTTCCGAGGCTCTCTGCCCACAGGTATGACATTGCAGGCTAGATGTTAATGAAGGAGGGGATGGACTAAACATGGCAGTCGTTACTGGCATGAATATTAGTTCGTCTTTAATAATACCAACATACACGGCATAAATAACTCTTTTGTTTAAATGAGGAATTCTCGACTGGACAGGAAGATTGGGGTTCTAGTAGATACATACAATATCAGACTAGGCAATGGCTAGAGCTAGCAAGATATTGTCTTGTATAAAGAGGGGAATCCTACTGCAGAGAGAGGGAAATGTTTTCTCCTCTTTACAGACACTGCTAAGGCCTCATTTGGCATTGGCGGAGCATTTTTGGATCTTCATAATTATCAAAGGACAGTCTTGTAAATGGAAGCAGTTCAGAAGGCAACTAAATTATAAGGGTTTCATTGAGTGCGTGATTTCAGCCAGTTATTCGAGCATAGTTAGGGTTTTTTACATTGGAGCGGTCGACGTTGCGTGGGGATATGATCGGACTTATATAAATATATTAATGGGTGCCATACAGTTAACCTCTGGTGGCATTGTCCACTAATGGTATACTTCTATGAGGACAGATGGACATTAAGGACCTGGTGGATTAATACATACTATTGAATTTCCTAGTTGGTAGGGCGGGATACTATATACTATTGAGAATTCCTAGCGTATTAACTACTATATACTGTGTTCTGGTTGGTACTGAGGATAGCAAATATATATATTGGCGAATTACTGGTATTAATAGCATATACTTTAGTTCTGGTTGGTATCGGAGATAGGGCCTATATAAGATTGATAATTACTAGGAATTAATACATTACTGTAGTTCTGTTGTACATCTTGGGACTATACTAATATTGGAGAGTTACTGGTATTAATACATATACTGTAGTTCTGGTTGTACACAGTGATACTAAAAAATATTGAGAATTAGCTGTATTAACCCACCATACTGTAGTTCTGGTGGTACAGGATACTATATAATATTGGAAATTTAGACTGTATTATAAGACATTACTGGTAGTTTCTGGTCTGTCATGGATGACTAAATATAGATTTGAGAATTACCTGGTCTTACTTCCAGCATACTCGTCAGTTCTGTTTGGTGTATGGGTCTTCGACCACCTATATAATATTGATATTACTATATACTGGTATATAATACATATACCTTAGTTCTGGTTGGTACGGGAATAATTATGATAAATATTGAGAATTACTGACTGGTTATTAATACATATACTGTAATTCTGGGTTGGTACAACTGACGGGATATATATAATATTGAGATTTACTGGTATTTACTCCAAATATACTGTAGTTCTGTTGTGTACAGGGATACGCTATAATAATATTGAGTAATTACTGGTATTCAATCACATATACTGTAGTTCTGGCTATGGTTAAGGAGTATTGATATAATTAATGAGAATTACTGGTATCTAATACATATACTGTTAGTTCTGGTTGGTATTACACCGGGATACTATTCCATATTGAGATTACTTATTAATCGCATATCTGTAGGACGCTTGTCATGATTGCCTTTTGGAAGTCAGGAGGGAATTCCTTCCTCCCCCCCCGCCCCTCCCCTTCCTTTTAGCTCGGGTTTTGGGTATGGATCAACACGGAGTTAGAAAGGTTGACTTGTATACTTCAGGTTCTTTATTTCAACCATTCAACTAGCCTATATTATTTCATTATATCAATTAATCTACTAATACACTCACCTATTGGCAAAATCATTATCTCCATGGCCGACAGGCCAAGTCGTGGGACTCCAGAGGACTTGATATTGCTAAAATAAAAAAAATATACTTAGATTACTTCCAATACTACATACCCATGTGACACGAGATTAGTCATGAAATAAAACTATCTTACAAAGATTTCTACATGATATTTCGGAGGTTGTTGTGTATCTATGGTTATATTACCTGTGTGTTTCATCTATATTACATGGCGTAGCTGAACGAGATACCAGATCACACAAATTCTATGGAGAATCCCTTAGACAAGTCAACATCGGCACAATTCGTAATTTCACTCCATAGAGCACGATAAGATAAAATAGTAGGTCTACATTATAGCTAAAAGGAAGATCTTCATTAAAAAACTGCTAAAATGTATATTGATATGGACAATATAATTTAAGCTATCTAGTCCTACCTAACAATTAAATTTTGTATATAGTGTTGCCCCCATGTCCGTCAGCCAGCCGCTGGCAACCGCGTTAATTTTTTAATTTCAAAAGCCCCCAACTCTACTTACCCTGCCGCCTCTTTCCTTCGGCTGTTCGCTGCTTGCCAGCCTGCTGCTTGCGAGAATGCAAGTCATCGGGGCTGGGACGCGGCGATAGCCTTGACGTCTGTGATTAGGGGCGAGCGGCAGCATCACTGACAGGCGCTGCGGCTAGGCTCACTTCCGCGTAGGAGAGCAGGAGGTAATAAATCATTGGGAGCTTTCTAAATATAAAAAGTATCGGCCGGTTGGGCTGGGGGACATGGGGGAAGGGCTGTGTTATAAGGGAGATGACGGCTAGGGGAGGGATAGCAAACGTGGTTAGGGAGAGGAGGGTGAGGGGAGGGGGAGAAGGGCCTACGCAGGCACGCATGCAGGGAATCTAATCGGGAGGTTTATCCTAGGTAGGCAGGTCAGTGTCGCTATTGGTACCTGCTAAGCCTGTGGCCTGTGGTCATTTTTGGGACATTTGGGGGGTATCTACTAGGAGACACCCTTGGAGGGGGCTGGATTGAAGGTTAAAGGATTAACTACACTACATGGTGGGAACGGCAGTAGTTTGGGGGATTCTAGTTTTGGGGTGGACATTTTATGGCCCTTTAATGGCCCGACTCCCATTAGAAATTGCCAGAGTGTGGAACTAAACTGCTAACGGCCCTGGTTATAACCTCATTGATAGTTGTAATCTCACTGAATTGCATAGATGTTCGCTGTCGCTCTCTCGTCACATACTGTCCAGAATACAGTGACAGATCTGAGTACTGACCCCTAACAGCACATTATACAGTTACAGTTCTGAGTACTGACCCCAACAGTACATTATAAAGTGACAGTGACAGCTCTAAGTACTGATCCCCAACATTACATTATACAATGACAGCTCTGAGTACTGATCCCCAACAGTACATTATACAGTGACAGTTTTGAATACTGACGCCAACTGCACATTATGCAGTGACAGCTCTAAGTTCAGACCCCAACAGCACATTATACAGTGATAGGTCTGAGTACTGACCCCA
>JAACNH010003964.1:0-26299 GCA_019447015.1 Hymenochirus boettgeri
CCAGCATGTACAGTAAAGATTGGTTGCAGCATGCTAATAAAGATTGGTGCAGCATGTACAAAAAAAAAGATCGGGCAGCATGTACAAAAAAGATTGGTGCAGCTAGGTACAAAAAGGAAATTTCGGGGCATTGCAGCATGTCCAAAAATGATTGGTGCAGCTGTACCAAAAAGGATAGGTTTGTTTGCAAGCTGTACAAAAATGATTGGTGCAGCATGTACAAAAAGGATCGGTTGCAAGCAGTACATTTAAAGATTGGCAGAATGGTATAATAAATATTGGCTGCAGAATGTACAAAAAAAGATTCGGTGGCAGGCTGCAGCAGTACAAAAAGATGGTTGCAGCATGTACAAAAAGATTGATGCAGCATGTTACAAAGAACCGGGTTGGAAGGAACAGGTCTTGCCCAAGGCCCAATTTTGTACATGTTGCACCAATGTTTCGTAAATGCCCTAGATTAAAGCTTTTATCCTATTACTCTTGCACTGTGGTTGCCTTCCTGGAACACATATATGTCTGTATTAGTAAGCTGATTGGGAGAGATGGAGCCTCCTCCATTCTGCGTGTGGCTCCCGGAGAAGAGGGTCCGGTATTACAATTTGTATAACATCATTATAAACCCTGCAGTAATAAAGAGATATTGCATTATTTTAGTGTACTTGTATAGGAATATAAATATGAATTCTCTTAATTTCCTTAAATAGGAAAATAAAATTTGAATGAAAAAACTGTCATAGAATTCTCTAAATAAAATGAACAAAATGTGGATAAACTCGCAAATGTCCTCATTCTGGAAAACAAGAACAAACTTTGATCATCTCTCTTCATAACACCAAATTATACAGCCCTTTTCTCTCTCATATGCTTTAGTGGCAAATCTTTGTACTCTCTCAAATTGTTTATCTCTTCTATTATGTGCTTCTAAAGAAAACATATATAGTATCAGGGGGTAATTGAAACTCATGTCCATTCTAGAATAGTAGATACACGGAAGCAAGGTGGACTAAATAATAAGGGTGAAGGCTTGTCCCTTTAGTAAAAAACCATATATTCAATCTAGAATTCCACACTCCGTGTCCGTTCTAGTATAAGTACAAAGAAAACAATGAGCAAGTTGACTAATAATAAGGGTGAAGGCTGTCCCCATTTAGTAAATAAAACCATATATTCAATCTAGAATTCCACACTCGTGTCATTCTAGACTAGTGATAAAACCACTGAGCCAGGGACATAGTAAAAATAGTAACATAGTAACATAGTAATTAAGGTGTGAATAAAAGACATGCGTCCTCAAGTCCAACCTATTCACTTTTTTTTTTTTTTTTTTTTAACCCTACCTAACAGTTTTTTTTTTTCACCCTCCTAACAGATTGATCCAAATTAATACTAAGTGAATAAATAAAAGGGTGAAGGCTTGTCCCTTTAGTAAATAAACATATATTAATCTAGAATTCACACTCGTGTCCGTTCTAGAATGGTTAAATAAACCACTGAGCAAGGTATGATAAATAATAAGGGTGAAGGCGTCCTTTAGTAAAACACCATATATACAATCTAGAATCCACACTCGTGTCCATCTAGAATAGTAAATAACACAGAGCAAGGTGAATAAATAATAAGGGTGAAGGTTGGCCCTTTTAGTAAAATATAAACCATATTATAGTATATCAGGAAGACTCCCACTCGTGTAAGTTCTAGACTAGTAAAAACACTGAGCAAGGTGACTGAAATAATAAGGTGAAGCTGGGTCCCTTTAGTAAATAATACACATATATATAATATAGGAATTCCACACTCGGGTCCGTTCTTGAATATAAATAACATGAGCAAGGTGACTAAATAATAAGGGTTTGAAGGTTGTCCCTTTAGTAAATAAAACCAAATACCATCTAGAATTCCACACTCGTGTCCATTTCTAGAATAAGTAAATAAACAGAGCAAGGTGAATAAATAATAAGGGTGAAGGTGCTGTCCCTTTAGTAATAACCATCTATCCTATCAGGAATTCCACACTCGTGTACCGTTCTAGAATAGTAAGAACACTGAGCAAGGTGCTAAATATAAGGGTGAAGGCTGTCCCTTTATAAATAAACCATGATATAACTAGAATTCCACACTCGGTCCCCGTTCGAGAATAGAAATAACACTGAGCAAGGTGGATCTAAATAATAAGGGTGTGAAGGTTGTCCCTTTAGTAAATAAACCATATATACAATCTAGAATTTCACACTCGGGTCCATCTAGAATAGTAAATAACACAGAGCACCGGTGACTAAATTAATAAGGGGGAAGTTGTCCCTTTAGTAAATAAACCATATATACTATCAGGAATGCAACCTCGATGTACGTTCTAGAATAGTAAATAACACTGAGCAAGGTTGACTAAAATAATAAGGGTGATGAAGGCGGTCCCTTAGTAAATAAAACCATATATAAAATCTAGAATTCCACACTAGTGTCCATTCTCAGTATAGTAAATAACACAGAGAAGGTGGTGACTAAATTAATAAGGGTGAAGGCTTGTCCCTTTAGTAAAATTAACCATATATACAATCTAGAATTCCACACTGCGTGTCCGTTCTAGATAGTAGATTAAACACTGAGCAAGGTGACTAAAATAATAGGGTGGAAGGCTGCCCTTTAGTTTTAAATAAACCATCTATACAATCTAGAATTCCACACTCAGTGTCCGTTCTAGTATAGTAAATAAAACAGAGGCAAGGTAACTAAATAATAAGGGTAAAGGCTGTCCCTTTAGTAAAAATAAACCATATATACTAACCAGGAATTCCACACTCGTGTCGGTCTAGTATAGTAAATAACACCGAGGCAAGGTGGATAAAATAATAAGGGTGTGTGAAGGTTGTCCTTTAGGAAATAACCATGTATACAACTAGAATTCCACAATCGTGTCCGTTCTAGTATAGTTAATTAAACAGGAAAGGTGCCTAAATAATAAGGGTGAAGGGTGGTTTGTACCTTTAGTAATAAACCATATATACAATCTAGAATTCCCAACTCGTGGTCCGTCTAGGTATAGTAAATAAAACTGAGCAAGGTGCCTATAATAAGGGTGAAGTTTTCCCTGTAGTAAATAAACCATATATACAATCTAGAATTCCACACTCGTGCCGTTATAGAATATAAATAACACTGAGCAAGGTACTAAATAATAAGGGTGTGGAAGGCTTGTCCCTTTAGTATATCAACCATATATACAATCTAGATTCCACACGTCGTGTCCGTTTCTCGGGATAGTAAAATAACACGAGCAAGATTGCCTAATTAATAAGGGTTTGTGAAAGGTGTCCCTTTAGTAAATAAACCAGATATACAATCTAGAATTCCACACTCGTGTCCATTCTAGAATAGTGTGTAAATAAAACTTGAGCCAAGGGGACTAAATAATACGGGTGAAGGGCTGTCCATTAGAACTAAAACATATATTCAATCTAGAATTCCACCACTCGTGTCCGTTCTAGATAGTAAATAACATGAGCAGGTGCCTAATAATAAGGGTGAAGGTGTCCCTTTAGTAAATAAAACCATATATACAATCTAGAATTCCACACTCGTGTCCGTTCGTTCTAGAAAATAGAAAGACACTGAGCACGGTGCTAAATACCCCCCCCTCCCCCCCCCCCCCCCCCCCCCCCCCCCCCCCCCCCCCCCCCCCCCTCCCCCTCCCCCCCCCCCCCCCCCCCCCCCCAACCCCCCCCACACAAACCCCCCAACAAAACCCATCCCCCCCCCCCCCACAAATAATAAGGTAAGGCGTCACTTAGTAATAAAACCATGTATCCCAATCTGGAATTCCCAACACTCGGTGCCGTTATAGTATAGTAAATAACACTGAGCAAGGTGACTAAAATAATAAGGGTGGACGGCTGTCCCTTTAGTAAAGAACCATATATACTATCAGGAATTCCACACTCGTGTCCATTCTAGAATAGTAAATAATACAGAGCAAGTTGGCTAAATAATGAAGGGTGAGGCTTTGTCCCTTTAGTTAAATAAAACCATAGATACTATCAGGTAAGTCCCCACTCGTGTCCATTCTAGAATAGGAAATAACAACAGAGCAAGGTGACTAAATAATAAGGGTGAAGGTTTGTCCCCTTTGTAAATAAAACCATATTAATCAGGAATTCCACACTCGTTGTCCGTGCTGAGAATGAGTAAATTAAATACAGAGCATGGGACTAAATATACGGGTGAAGGCGTGCCCTTTCGTAAATACAAACCATATAACAAATATAAATTCCACACTCGTGTCCGGTTCTAGTATAGTAAATACAATGAGCATGGTGACTAAATAAATAAGGGTCTGAGGTTGTCCCTTTAGTAAATAAACCATATATACAATCTAGAATTCCACACTCGTGTCCGTTTAGTATAGTAAATAACACTGAGCCAAAGTTGACGAAATAATAAGGGGTGAAGGCTGTTACCTTTAGTAAATTAAACCATATAGACAATCTAGAATTTCCACACCGTGTCCGTTCTAGTATAGTAAATAACATGAGCAAGTGACTAAATTAATAAGGGTGAAGGCGTGTCCCTTTAGTAAATAAACCATAATATACTTCAGGGAATTCCACACTCGTGTCCATTCTAGAATAGTAAATAAACAGACCAGTGACTAAATACTAAGGGTGAAGCTGGGACTGTCCCTTTAGTAAATAAACCATATAATGATCAGGAAATCCAACATACGTGTCCAATTCTAGTATTATTAGTAGAAAAACACAGAGCAAGGTGGATCTAAATAATAAGGGTTGTTGGAATGAAGGCTTTGTCCCTTAGTAAATAAAACCATATATACTAACAGGAATTCCCACCTCGGTCCTTTCTAGTATTAGTAAATAGACATGAGAAATGGTGACTAAATAATAAGGGGAAGGTTGTCCCTTTAGTAAATAAACCATATAATATACAATCTAGAATTCCACATCGTGTCCGTATAGGATAGTTGAATAACACAGGCCAAGGGGACTAAATAATAAGGGTGTGAAGGTTGTCCCTTAGTAAAATAAACCATATATTACATCTAGAATTCCACACTGTGTGCCGTTGAGTTGTATAGTAAATAACACTGGCAGCAAGGGGCCTAATAATCAGGGTGAAGGTTGTCCCTTTAGTAAATAAAACCATATATACAATCTAGAATTCCACACCATGTCCGTCTAGAATAGATAAAGAACACTGAGCAAGGGGACTAAAATTAATAAGGGTGAAGGCTGTCCCTTTAGTAAATAAACCATATAAAAATCTCGAAGTTCCACACACGTGTCCGTTCTAGTATAGTAACTAACACTGAGCAAGGTGCCTATGCCTAGAATAAGGGTGAAGGTTGTCCCTTTTAGTAAATAAACCATATATACAATCTAGGAATTCACACTCGTTCCGTTTTCTAGAATAGTAAATAACCACTGAGCAAGGTGACTAAATAATAAGGGTGAAGGCTGTCCTTTAGTAAATAAACCATATATTCAATCTAGAAAATTCCCCCACTAGTGTCCGTTCTAGTTATAGTTAAATAACACTGACGCAATGGGCCTAATAATAAGGTGAAGGTGTTGTCCCTTTAGTAAATCAACATATATACAATCTAGAATCCACCAACTGTGTCCGTTTTCTGAATAGTTAAATAACACTGAGCAAGGTGACTAAATAATAAGGGTGAAGGCTGTCCCTTAGTAAATCAACCTAATACAATCTAGAATTCCACAATAGTGTAGTTAGAGCTATAGTAAATAAACATAGGCAAGGTGATCAACATAATAAAGGGTGAAAGGCTTGTCCCTTTATTAAATAAACATATATACTATCAGGAATTCCACACTCGTGTCATTCTAGAATAGTAAATTATACAGAGCAAAGGTGGGACTTAAATTAATAAGGGTGAAGGCCTGTCCCTTTAGTAAATAAAGTCATATATACTATCAGGAATACACACTCTTGTCCATTCTCGAATAGTAAATAACACAGAGAACGGTGACTAAAAATAAGGGTGAAGGTCTTTGTCCCTTAGTAAATAAAACCATATCTACTAATCAGGAATTCACAATCGTGTCCCGTTCTGATAGTAATAATGACAGAGCAAGGTGACTACAATCATAAGGGTGAAGGGCTGTCCCTTAAGTAAATAAACCTATATACAATCTAATTCCACATCGTTGTACGTTTATAGTATAGTAAAATACCATGAGAAAGGTTGACCTAAATAATAGGGTGAAGGTGTTCCCTTTAGTAAATAAACATATATACAATCTAGAATTCCACATCGTGTCCGTTCTTTCTAGTATAGTAAATAACACTGAGCAAGGGTGACAAATAATAAGGTGAAGGCTGTCCTTTAGTAATAAACCATATATATATCAGGAATTCCACACTCGTTGTCCAGTCTAGAATAGTACATTTAATACGAGCACAAGGTGAATAAATAATAAGGGTGAAGGCTGTCCCTATAGTAATAAAACCATATTATACGATCAGGAATTCCACCCAAAAAAAAAACGCGTGTCCATTCTAGTAATAGTAAATAACATGAGCAAGGTTGATAAATAATAAGGGTGACGGCTGTTCCCTTTAGTAAATAAACCATATATACACTCTAGAATTCCACCACTCGTGTCCGTTCTAGTATAGTAAATAACACTGAGCAAGGTTGACTTAAATAATAAGGGTTTGAAGGCTGTCCCTTTAGCCTAAAAAACCATATATACAATCTAGAATTCCCACCCACTCTGGGGTCCGTTCTAGTATAGTAAATAACACTGAGCAAGGTGAATAAATTAATAAGGGTGAAGGTGTCCCTTTAGTAAATAAACCATTATTATACTATCAGGAATTCCACCACTCGCTGTCCATTCTAGAATAGTAAAATAATTACAGAGCAAGGTGACTAATAATAAAGGGTGAAGGCGTCCTTTAGTAAATAAACCTATTACTATCAGGAATTCCACATGCGGGTCCATTCTAGTATAGTAAATAACCTGAGCAAGTTTTTTGGCCTAAATAATAAGGGTGAAGGCTTGTTGCCCTTTAGTAAATAAACCATATATACCAATCTTAGGAATTCCACACTCGTGGTCCGTTCTAGTATAGTAAATAACAATGGAGCAAGTTTGACGAAATAATAAGGGTGAAGGCGCCCTTTAGAAATAAAACCATATATACAATCTGAAGTCCACACTCGTGTCCGTTCTCGTATAGTAACTAACACTGAGCAAAGGTGACTAAATAATAAGGGTGAAGGTGGTCCCCTTAGTAATAAAACCATATATACAATCTAGAATTCCACACTCGGTCCGTTTCTAGAATAGTAAATAACACAGAGCAAGGGTTGACTAATAATAAGGTGAAGGTTGTCCCTTTTAGAAATACACCCATATATAAAATCTAGAATTCCACACTTGTCCATTCTAGAAATAGTAGATAAACATGAGCAAGGTGACTAAATAATAAGGGTGACGGATGTCCCTTTAGGAAATAAACCATATAAAATATCAGGGAATTCCACACTGTGTCCATTCTAGCTATAGTAAATAAACACAGAGCAAGTGAACTAAAATAAAGGGTGGAAGGCTGTCCCTTAGTAAATACACCATATATTCAATCTAGAATTCCCCCCTCTGTCCATTCTTAGACTAGTAAGATAACACTGAGCAAGGTGACTAAATAATAAGGGTGAAGGCTGTCCCTTTGAGTAAATAAACCATATAGACAATCTAGAAGCCACACTCGTGGGTCCGTTTCTCAGATATAAAAACACTGAGCAAGGTGGACTAAAACTAAGGGTGAGGCTTTTCCCTTTAGTAAATTTTAATCATATATACAATCTGAATCCCACACTCGCTGTCCATTTAGTATAGTAAATAACACAGAGCAAGGTGGTACTAAATAATAAGGGTGAAGGTTGTCCTTTAGTAAATTAAAACCATATAGACTTCAGGATTCCACACTCGTGTCCGTTCTAGGAAAAGTAAATAATACAGAGCAAGGTGGACAAATAATAAGGGTGAAGGCTGTCCCTTTAGTAAATAAACCATATAGACAATCTAAATTCCACACTCGGTCCGTTCTGTCTAGTAAATACACTGAGCAAGGTGCAAGGTGACTAATAATAAGGGGAAGGTTGTCCCTTTAGTAATAACCATTATACAATATAGAAGTCCACACTCGTGTCCGTTCTAGGATAGTAAATAACTGAGCAAGGTAGGGTGGGACTTCTAAATAATAAGGGTTGAAGGCTGTCCCTTAGTAAAATAAACCATATATACTATCAGGAATTCCCACATCGGGTCCATTTAGGAATAGTAAAAATAATACAGAGCAAGGTGATAAATAATAAGGGTTGACGGCTCTGTCACTTTCGGAAATAAACCATATATTACTATCAGGAATTCCACACTCGTAGTCCATTCTAGTAATAGTAAAATAACACAGAGCAAGGTGATAAATTATAAGGGTGAAGGCTGTCCCTTTAGAAAAAACCATAATATACTAACAGGAATTCCACACTGTGTCGTTCTAGTATAGTAACTACCCCTGAGCCAGGTGACTAAATAAAAGGGTGAAGGCTGTCCTTTAGTAAATAAACCATATATACAATCTAGAATCAACACTAGTGGTCCGTTCTAGTATAGTAAATAACACTGAGCAAGGTGACTAAATAATAAGGGGAAGGCTGTCCATTTAGCTAAATAAACACATATATACAATTAGAATTCCACAATCGGTCCGTTCTAGTATAGTTAAATAACACTTGAGCAAGGTGACTAAATAATAAGGGTGAAGGCGTCCCTTTGTAAAAAACCATATAAAACTATCAGGAATTCCACACTCGTTGTCCATTCTAGTATAAGTAAATAACACAGAGCAAGGTGATAAATAATAAGGGTGGAAGGCTGTTTCCCCTAGTAAATAACAATTATCAATCTAGAATTCCCACACTCGGTCCATTCTAGAATAGAGATAACATGAGCAAGGTGGAACTAAATATAAGGTGAAGGCTGTCCCTTTGTAAATAAACCATTATACATCAGAATTCCAACACCTCGTGTCGTTCTACGTATACGTAACTTAACACTGAGCAAGGTGACTAAATTAATAAGGTGAAGATGTCCCTGAGTAAATAAATCTATATACCAATCTGAATCCACACTCGTGTTCCCTTATAGTATAGTCTAAATAAACACAGAGCAGGTGACTAAATAATAAGGTGAAGGCTGTCCTTTAGTAAATAAAACCATATATTACAAATCTAGAATTCCCAACATCGTGTCCGTTCTAGAAGAGTAAATAAAACGGAGCAAGATGACTAAATAATAGGGTGAAGGGCTGTCCCTTTAGTAAATAAACCATATATCATCTAGAATTCCACAACTCGTGTCCGTTCGAGAATAGTAAATAACCGGAGCAGGTTGACTAAAAAATAAGGTGAAGGCTGTCCCTTTAGTAAATAAACCATATATACAATCTAGAATTCCACACGTCGTGTCCGTTCTAGAAGAGATAAATAACACTGAGGCAAGGTGACTAAATTAATAAGGGGTGAAGGTGTCCCTTAGTAAAAAACAATTATATACATCTAGAATCCTACACTAGTGTCCGTCTAAATAGGTACATAACACGAGAAAGGTGACTAAATATAAGGTGAAGGTTGTCCCTTTAGTAAATTAAACATAATCAATCTAGAATTCCACACTCGTGTCCATTCTAGAATAGTAGAGAACACTGAGAAAGGTGACTAAATAATAAGGGGTGGAGGCTGTCCCTTTAGATAAATAAACCATATATACTATCAGGAATTCCACACTCGTGTCAATTCGATCATAGTAAATAAACACTGAGCAAGGTGACAATATAAGGGTGAGGGCTGTCCCTTTAGTAAAATAAACCATATATATTCAATCTAGAATTCCACCATGTGTCCATCTAGCAAATAGTAGATAACACGAGCAAGGTGACTTAAATAATAAGGGGTGAAGGCTGTCCCTTTAGTAAATAAACCATATATACAATCTAGATCACACTAGTGTCCATTCTAGAATAGTAAATAACACAGAGCAAGGTGACTAAATAAAAGGGTGAACGGTTGTCCCTTTAGTAATATAAACCATATCATACAATCTAGCATTCCACACTCGTGTCCGCTTTAGTATAGTAAAGAAACACCAGAGACAAGGTGACTAAATATAATAAGGGTGAGGCTGGTCCCTTTGTAAATAAACCATATATAAAACAAAAAAGTTTTTTAGAATCACCACACTCGTGTCACGTTCGAGTATAGTAAAACACACAGAGCAAGGTGACTAAATAAAGGGTGAAAGGCTGTCCTGTAGTAAATAAACCATATAACAATCTAGGAATTCAACACTCGTGTCCGTTCGAGAATAGAAATAACACTGAGCAAGGTGGTGGTGATAAATAATAAGGGTGAAGGCTGTCCCTTTAGTAAATAAACCCCAATATATACAATCTAGAATCCACACTAGTGCCGTTATCGTATTAGTAAAGTAACACCGAGCAAGGTGACTAAAATAATAAGGGGAAGGGATGTCCCTTCGTCAATAAACCAAATACAATATAGAATTCCACAATCGTTGTCCATTCTGAATAGTTATAACACTGAGGCAAGGTGACTAAATAATAAGGGGAAGCGCTGTCCTTTAGTAAATAAACCATATATACAATCTAGAAATGCCACACTCGTGTCCGTTCTAGATAGTTACATACACTGAGCAGCGTTGGACTAAAATAAGGGTGAAGGCTGTCCCGTTAGTAAAATAACCCATATATACAATCTAGACTTTCCACATCGTGTCCGTTCTAGTATAGTAAATAACCACTGAGGCAAGGGGACTAAATAATAAGGGTGAAGGCTGTTTGTCCCTTCTAGTAAATAAACCCATATTTACTTATCAGAATTACACGTCGGTCCATTCTAGAATAGTAAATAATACAGAAGCAAGTGACCTAATACTAAGGGGGAAGGCGGTCCCTTTAGTAAACCTACACCATATATTACTATCAGGAATTCCACACTCGTGTCCATTTCTAGTATAGTAAAATAACACGAGCAAGGTGAATAAATAATAAGGTGTGACGGCTGTCCCTTTAGTAAAATAAACCAATTATACAATCTAGAATTCCACACTGTGTCCGTTCTAGTATAGTCAATAAACTGAGCAGGTGAATAAATAATAAGGGTGAAGGCTTGTCCCTTTAGTAAATAAACCAGACTACATCTAGAATTCCACACTCGTGTCCGTTCTAGTATAGTAGAATAACATGAGCAAAGGTTGACTAAATAATAAGGGTGAAGGTGGTCCCTCGAATAACCATATATAATCGAGATTCCACACTCGTGTCCGTTCTAGAATAGTAAATAACACAGAGCAAGGTGACTAAATATAAGGGTGAAGGGTGTCCTTTAGTAAAATAAACCAGTATATACAATCTAGGAATTCCACACTCGTGTCCATTCTAGAATAGGAGATAACACTGAGCAAGGTGACTCTAAATAATAGGGTGAAGGCTGGCCCTAGTAAATAACCCATATAAACTATCAGGAATTCCACACTCGTGTCCATTCTCGTATAGTAAATAACACAGAGCAAGGTGACTAAATAATAAGGGTGAAGGCTGTCCCTTAGTAAATAAACATAATTACAATCTAGAAATCCACACTCGTGTCCATTCAGAATAGTAGCATAACACGAGCAAGGTGACTCAAAATAAGGGTGTGAAGGCTGTCCCTTAGTAATAAACCATATATTACAATCTAGAATTTCCCACTCGTGTCCGTTCTAGTATAGTAAATAAAAACACTGAGCAAGGTGTGACTAAATAATAAGGGTGACGGCTATGTCCATGTAGTAAAATAATCATCATTATACAATCTAGAACACATCGTGGTCCATTCTAGTATAGTAAATACACAGAGCAAGGTGACTAAATAATAAGGGTGAAGGTTGTCCCTAGTACATAAAACCATATATACTATCAGAATTCAACACTCGTGTCCGTGCTAGAAAAGTAACTACATACAGAGCAAGTGACTAAATAAAAGGTGAAGGCTGCCCTTTAGTAAATAAACCCTATATACAATCTAAATTCCCACTGTGTCCGTTATTAGTATAGTAAATACACTGAGGCAAGGGACTAAATAATAAGGGTGAAGGTTGTCATAGTAATAAACCATATATACAATTAGAATTCCACACTCGTGTCCGTTATAGTATCGTTAAATAACAGCTGAGGCAAGGTTGACTAAATATTAAGGGTGAAGGCGTGTACTTTAGTAAATAAAAACATATATACGATCGGAATTCCAACACTCGTGTCCATTCTAGCATATTAAATTAATACCAGAGCAAGGGTGACTAAAATAATAAGGGTTGAAGGCTGTCCCTTGAGTAAATTAACCATATCTATATCAGGAATTCACACCGTGTCCATTCTAGTATAGTAAATAACACATAGAAAGGTTGGACTGAAATAAATAAGAGGTGAAGGCGTGTCCCTTAGTAAAGAAACCATATTTTACTAACAGGAATCCACAACAGTGTCCGTTCTAGTTAGTAAATAACACTGAGCAAGGTGACTAATTAATAGGGTGTGAAGGCTGTCCCTTTAGTAACTAAACGAATATACAATCTAGAATTCCACACTCGTGTCCGTTCTAGTATAGTAAATAACACTGAGCAAGGTGACTAAAATATAAGGGTTGAAGGCTGTCCCTTTAGTAAATTAAACCATATATACAATCTCGAATTCACACTCGGTCCGTTTAGTATATAAGTAAATAACATGAGGCAAGGAATGGTGACTAAATAATAAGGGTGACGGTGGTCCTTTAGTAAATACCATATATACAATCTAGAAATTCCACAATCGTGTCCGTTCTAGAATAGTAATAACACAGAGCAAGGTGACTAAATTAATAAGGGTGAAGGTTGGTTCCCCTTAGTAAATAAAAACCATAGAGACAATCTAGAATTCCACCACTCGTGTGTCCATGTCTAGAAGATAGATAACACTGAGCAAGGTGACTAAATAATAAGGGTGAAGGCTGTACCTTTAGTAAATAAACCATATAAAACGCTCAGGAATTCACCACTCGTGTCCATTCTAGTATAGTAAATAACCACAGAGCAAGGTGGACTACATATAAGGGTGAAGGCTGTCCTTTAGGAAATAAACCATATATTAATCTAGGAATTCACACTCGTGTCCATTCTAGAATTAGTAGCTAAACACTGAGGCAAGGTGACTAAATAATAAGGGTGAAGGCTGTGTCCCTTTAGTAAATAAACCATATATTACAACTAGGGAATTCCCACTCGTGTCGTTTCTAGTATAGTTAAATAAACACTGAGCAGAGTGACTAAATTAATAAGGGTGAAGGCTTTTGTCCCTTTCGTAAATAAAATCATATATACAATCTAGAATCCCACAATCGTGTCAATTCTTAGTATAGGTAATACCACAGAGCAAGGTGACTAAATATAAGGGTGAAGGCTGTCCCTGTAGTAAATAACCACATATGACAATCTAGATCCACACTCGGTCCGTTCTAGAATAGTAAATAACACTGAGGCAAGATAGATGACCTAAATATAAGGGTGAAGCGTCCGTTAGTAAATAAACAATAAACAATCTAGAATTCCACATCGTGTCCGTTTAGGAATAGTAAATAAACTGGAGCGCAAAAGATGTATTCGTGTGACTCAAATAGGGTGAAGGCTTGTCCCGTTTAGTAAATTAAAACCATATATCAATCTAGAATCCAACTCGTGTCGTTCTCTAAATAGTACACTAACACTGAGCAAGGTGACTAAATAATAAGGGTTGAAGGTGTCCCTTTAGTAAATTAAAACAATATATACAATCTAGAATTCACACTCGTGTCCGTCTAGAATAGTAAATAACACAGAGCAAGGTGACTAAATTAATAAGGGGTGAGGTTGTCCCTGTAGTAAATAAAACCCTATATAAATCTAGAAATTCCACTCGTGTCCATTATAGAAGAGTCGTAGATAAACACTGAGCAATGGTGACTAAAATAATAAGGGTGAAGGTGTCCTTTAGTAATAACCATATATACGATGCAGGAATTTCCACACTCGTGTCAATCTATCATAGTAAATAACACTGAGCAAGGTTGATAAATAAAAGGTGTGAAGGCTTGTCCACTTTAGTAAATAAACAATAATTCAAATCTAGAATTAACACTCGTGTCCATTCTAGAAATAGTCGATAACATGAGCAAGGTGATAAATAATAAGGGTTGTGAGGCTGTAACTTTAGTAAAAAAAAAACCATATTACCATCTCGATCCACAACGTGTCCATTCTAGAATAGTAAATAAACAAGAGCAAGGTGACTAAATAATAAGGGTGAAGGTGTCCCTTAGTAAATAACCATATATACAATCTAGAATTCCACACTAGGTTCGTTTCTCGTATGTTAAATAACACAGAGAAGGTGACTAAATAATAAGGGTGAAGGGTCACTTGAGTAAATAAACCATATATACAATCAGAAATCCCACACTAGTGTCCGTTCTAGTATAGTAAAAAACACAGAGCCAAGGTGACTAAATACAAAGGCGTGAAGGCGTCCTGTAGGACATAAACCATATCGACACTAGAATTCCACACTCAGTGTTCCGTTCGAGAATCGTAAATAAAACTGAGCAAGGTTGACTAAATAAAAAGGTGAAGGCTGTCCTTAGTAAATAAACCATATATACATCTAGAATTCCACACTGTGGTGTCCGTTTAGTATAGTAAAATTAACACAGAGGCAAGTGACTAAATAATAAGGTGAAGCGTGTTCCCCTTTAGTAAAAACACACCATATATGACATCTGAATTCACACTCGTGGCCTTCAGAATTAGTAGGAATAACAATGAGCAAGGTGATAAACTAATAAGGGTGAAGGTCTGTCCCTTAGCTAAATAAACAACATATATATACAATCTGAATTCCACACTCGGGTCATTCTCGATAGTAAATAACATGAGCAAGGTGACTAAAAAAAAGGGGTGAAAGCTGTCCCTTTAGAAATAAACCATATGATTCACAATATAGAATTCCACCACTCGTGTCCAGTTAGAGCATAGTAGAATAACAATGGCAGCAAGGTGACATAGAATATAGGGTTGAAGCATATGTAACACCGAATTAGTTAAAAAAACACGTCATAATCCACTATTATTTTTTTTTTACAACCTCCTAAGACAGTTTTCCCTACCTACGTTGTCAGAATAAATACACTGAGCAGGTGACTAAATAATAAGGGTGAAAGGCTTGCCTGTTAGTAAAAAACCATAGATTCAATCTAGGAATTCCACACTCGTGTCCGTTCTAGAATAGTAGTAAATAAACACTGAGCAGGTGGACGTAAATTAATACGGGTGAAAGGCTGTCCCTTTAGTAAAAATAAACCATATATACATATCTCAGAATTCCCAACAGTCGTCCAGTTTCTAGAATAGTAAATAACAAGAGCAAGGTGACTAAATAAATAAGGGTAAGGTGTCCCATTTAGTAAATAAACCTATATATATCAGGAATTCCACACTCGTGTACGTTCTAGAATAGTAAATAACACTGAGCAAGGTGCTAAATAAATAAGGTGTGAAGGCTGGTCCCTTTAGTAACATAAACCATATATATAATTAGGAATCTCCACACTCGGGTCCGTTCTAGAATAGTAAATAACCACTGAGCAAGGTGCTAAATAATAAGGGTGAAGGTGTCCCTTTAGTAAATAACCAAGACAATCTAATTCCACACTCGTTGTAATTCTAGAAGTAAAATAACCACAAGAGAGGTGACTACATAATAAGGGTGTGAAGGTTGTCTTTAGTAAATAAACCATAATACTACGAATTCACACACTCGTGTACGGTCTAGAATAGTAAATAAACACTGCGCAAGGTGACTAAAATAATAAGGGTGGAAGCTGTCCCTTATAAATTAAACCATATATATAATCGTAGAATTCACAACTGTTGTCGTTCTAGATATAAATAACACTGAGCAAGGTGACTACAATAATAAGGGGAAGGTTGTCCCTTTAGAAACTAAACCATATATAACAATCAGAATTCCACACTCGTGTCCATTCTAGAAAGTAATAAACACAAGAGCACAGGTGACCTCCTAAAAAGAAGGGTGAAGTGGTCCTTTAGTAAATAAACCATTATATTACTACATTGAGCTTCCACTATCGTGGTAGTCTGAAGTAATAACACCAGCAGATGTTAGATATAAATAACTGAGCAGGGTGAAAGGCTGTCCCTTTCGTAATATCAACCATATACAATCTAGAATTCACACACGTAGTGTCCATTCTGTATAGTAAATAACACAGAGCAAAGGTGACTAAATAATAAGGGATGAAGGCTTTGTGGGGTCCCTTTCGTAAATAAACCATATATACAATCTAAGAATTCCACAACTCGGTGTCCGTTCTAGAATAGTAGATAACACTGAGCAAGGTGACTAAATAATAAGGGTGAAAGGCTGTCCCTTTAGTAAATAAACCATATATACACTCTAGAATTCCCAACTCGTGTCCGTTCTAGTATAGTAAATAACACAGAGCAAGGGTGGTAAACTAAAAATAAGGGTGAAGGCTCTGTCTCCCTTTCAGTAAAATAAACCATATTACTAATCAGGAATTTCCACACTGTGTACCGTTACTAGTATACAGTATAAAACAGCAGCAAGGGTGAACTAAATAATAAGGGTGAATGGCTTGTCCCTTTGTAGTGAATAACCAGATATACAAACTAGATTACCACTCGTGTCGGTTAGTATGTTAAAACACAGAAGCAAGGTGACTAATAATAAGGGTGGGAAGGTGTCCCTTGTAATAAACCATTATATACACATCTAGAACGTATCCAACAACTCGAGCAGTCCCGGTTCTCATAGTTAGTAATAACGGACTGAGCATAGGTGCTAATCAATAAGGGTTGAAGGTTTTCCGTAAAGTAAAATAAATTACCAATAATACATATAACTAGACGAATTCCACAACTAGTGTCACGTATCTCAGAATAGTAAATAACCCAATGAGGCAAGGTGACTAAAATAATAAGGGTGGAAGGAGCCTTAGAAATAAACCATATCAATCAGAATTCAAAACTCGTTGCCGTTTTCATTAGTAATACACACTGAGCAAAGATGCCTAATAAAAGGGTGAAGAGTTGTCCCTTAGAAATTAACCAATGCATATTAGCACTAGATTCCCACTCGGTCCAGTTCTAGAATAGAAAATGAACATGAGCAAGACGTGACTGAAATAATAAGGGTGAGGCTTGTCCCTTTAGTAAAGAAACCATATATCAACTAGACATTCCAACACTCTTGTCCGTTGTCTAGTATACGTCCAAATAACACTGAGGACAATGGTGGCCTAATAATAAGGGTGAGCCAGTATGTCCCTTGTAGTAAATAAACCATAATTACAACTTAGAACTCCACACTAGTCCCTAGCTGCTAGAATAGTTAAATAACACTGGACGCAGGGTGACTAAATAATAAGGGTGAAGGCGAGGTCCCTTTAGAAATACAACCATGTTACAACTAGAAAATTCCAAATCGTGGTCCGTTCTAGTATAGTGAAATAACACTGGACAATGGGACTTAAAGAATAAGGGTAAGTATTCCTTGTCCCTTTGTAAATAACAACCATATAGTACTATCAGGAAGTCCCACACCGTGTCCATTCTAGAATAGTAAATAATAAGAGCAAGTGACTAAATAAATAAGGGTGAAGCTGTCCCTCTTAGTAAATAAACATATATTTACTATCAGGAATTTCCACACTCGTTGTCCATTATAGAATAGTAAATAAACCAGATGCAAGGTGACTAAATAATAAGGGTGTGAAGGTTGTCCCTTTAGTAATAAACCATATATACTATCAGGAATCCACACCGTGTCCGTTCTAGAATGTAATTAATACAGAGACAGGTGACTAATAATAAGGGTGAAGACTGTCCCCTTTAGTAAAATAAACCATCTATACAATCTAATTACACACTAGTGTCCGTTCTAGTATAGTAAATACCATGAGGGCACGGTGATAAATAATAAGGGTGAAGGTTGTCCTTTGAGTAATAAACCATATATACAATCTAGAAAAGTCCACACTCGTGTTCCGTTTAGTATAGTAACTAACACTGAGCAAGGTGACTAAATAATAATGGGTGAAGGCTGTCCCTAGTAAATAAAAACAATGGTTATACAAGTCTAGAAATGCCACACTCGTGGTCTAGTTTCTTAGTTGATAGTAAATACACACCCCCCTGAGGAAAGGTGACTAAATAAATAAGGGTGAAGGTGTCCCTTTAGTAAAAAACCATATATACTATCAGGAATTCCACACTCGTCGTGTCTCCTATAGTAGTAAATAATTGACAGAGCGCAAAGGTGACTAAAATAAGGGTGAGGATGTCCCTTTCGTACATAAAACATATATACATCAGGAATTACACACTCGTGGCCATTCTAGTATAGTAAATAACACTGAGCAAGGGTGGTGGACCCCTTTCTCTGTCTCTCAAACCCATCTAATAATAAGGGTGAAGGCTGTCCCTTTAGTAAAATAAAACCCATATATACATCAGGAAGTCCACACTCGGGTCGTTCAGTATAGTAATAACCACTGAGCAAGGTGACTAAAGAATAAGGGGGAATGAGGGGCTGTCCCTTAGTAATAAACCATATATACCAATCTAGAATTCCACACCGTGTCCGTTCTAGTATAGTAAATAACACTGAGCAAGGGGATGACTAAATAATAAGGGTGAAGGCGTCCCTAGAAATAAACCATATATAATATAAGAATTCCACACTCGTTGTCAGTCTAGAATAGGAAATAATACAGAGCAAGGTGACTAAATGAATAAGGGTGAAGCTGGTCCCTTTAGTTAAAAAACCATAATACTATCAGGAATTCCACAATAGTGTCCATTCTAGTATAGTAAATAAACACTGAGCAATGGTGACTAAATAATAAGGGTGAGGCTGTCCCTTTAGTAAATAAACCAAATACAATCTAGAATTCACACTCGTGTACGTTCTAGATTAGTAAATACACTGAGCAAGGTGATAAATAATAAGGGTTGAAGGCTGTCCCTTTAGTAAATAAACCATATATACCCAATCGTAGATCACAAACTCGTGTCCGTTCTGTATAGTAAATAACAATGAGAAGGTGACTAAATCAATCTAAGGGTGAAGGTGGTCCCTTTAGTAAATAATCCATATATACATCTAGAATTCCAACACCTCGTGTCCGTTCTAGAATAGTAAATAACACAGAGCAGGTGGACTAAATAATAAGGGTTGATATTGTGAAGGTTGTCCCTTAGTAAAAAACCATATATAATCTAGAATTCCACACTCGTGTCCATTCTAGCTATAGTTGATCACACTGAGCAAGGTGACTTAAATAATAAGGGTTGAATGGTTGAATGGGTTGTCCTTTAGTAATAAACCATATAAACTATCAGGACTCCACATCGTGTCCATTTAGTTATAGTAAATAACACAGAGCCAAGGTGACTAAATAATAAGGGTGAAGGCTGCCTTAGTAAATAAACCAATATACAATCTAGAATTCCCACTCGTGTCCGTTTAGTATATAAATAACATGAGCAATGGTGACTAAAATAATAAGGGTTGCAGGCTGTCCATTAGTAAATAAATCATATATACATCAGAATCCCACACTCGTGTCCATTCTAGTCTAGTAAATCACCAGAGCAACGGTGACTAAATTAATTAGGGTGAAGGTGGCCTTTAGTAAATAAACCATATATACTTCAGGAATTCACACTCGTGTCCGTTCTAGAAAAGTAAATAATACAGAGCAAGGTGACTAAATAATAAGGGTTGAAGGCTTCCATTTCGTAAATAAACAGATATACAACTAAATCAACACTCGTGTCCGTTCTAGTATATGTAAATTACACTGAGCAAGGTGACTAAAGAATAAGGGTGAAGGTTTTGTCACCTTTAGTAAATAAACCATATATACAATCTAGAATTCACACTCGTGTCCGTCTAGTATAGGAAATAACACTGAGAAAGGTGACTAAATAATAAGGGTGAAGGCTGTCCCTTTAGTAAATAAACCATATATATATCAGGAATCCACACTCGTGGTCCATTCTAGAATAGTAAATAATACCAGAGCAAGTGACTAAATAATAAGGGTGAAGAAGGCTGTCCCTTAGTAAATAAACCATATATACTATCGGAATTCACACATACGGTCCATTTATAGTATAGTAAATAACACAGAAGCAAGGTGACTAAATAATAAGGGTGAAGGCTGTCCCTTTAGTCAAAAACCCAATATACTAACAGGAATTCCACACTAGTGTCCGTTCTAGGTATATAAAGAACACTGAGCAATGGGACTAACTAATAAAGTTGGATGAAGGCTGTCCCTGAGTAACAGAAACAATAATACCAATCTTAGAATTCCACACTCTGGCCGTTCTAGAGATAGTTGTAAATAACAATGAGCAAGGTGACTCTAAAATATTAAGGGTGAAGGGCTGTCCCTTTAGTTAAAAACCTATATACAAATCTAGAATTCCAAACTCGTGTCCTGTTCTAGTCTAGTACTAAATAAAACACGAGCAAGGTTGACTAAATAATAAGGGGGAGGTGGTCCCCTGTAGTAAATCACCATATATACAATCTAGAAAAATTCCACACTCGTGTCCGTTCTAGAAAATAGAAAAACACCGAGCAAGGGGTGACTACAAATTAAGGGTGAAGGTTGTTCCCTTTAGTAAATAAACCATATACAATATAGAATTCCACACTAGTTGTACTTCTAGAATAGTAGATAACACGAGAAGGTGACTAATTAATAAAGGGTGAAGGCTGTCCATGTAGTAAATAACCCATCGAAACATCAGGAATTCCACACTCGTGTCCAGTTTAGTATTAGTAAATAACACAGAGCAAGGTGAATAACTAAAAGGGTGAAGGATGTCCTTTGTAAATAAACCAGATACTTCAATCTAGAATTCCACACTCGTGTCCATTCTAGATATCGTAGATAACATGAGCAAGGTGACTAAATAATAAGGGTGAAAGGCTTGTCCCTTGTTTTAGTAAATAAACCATATATACAATTAGAATCCACAATCGTGTAGTTCTAGTATAGTAAATAACACTGAGCAAGGGGTGAGACTAAATAAGAAGGGTGAAGGCTGTCCCTTAGTAATAAAAATCACTATATTAAACAACTTCGAGCACATTTCCCCCAACACTCGTGTTCCCATTATAGTAATTAAGTTAAATAACACACCAGGGGAGCAAGGTTGGGGACTAATAATGAGGGTGAGTGCTGTTTGGGAAGGCTTTTTGGTCCCTTTCGTAATTAAAACCTAATTGTTAACCAATCTAGAATTTCCACCCCCAAAACTCGTGTTCCGTTCTAGGAATTAGTAATAAAACACTGGAAGCAGACACCACCCCCCCCCCCGGGTGGGGGGGGGGGAGGTGGGAAATAATAATAAAAAAGGGTGAAAGGTCTTTTTGTCCCTTTAGTAATAAAAAAACAATATATTTACATCTTAAGACAATTCCAACCCCCCCAAATCGGGTCCGGTTTTTCTAGGAATAGGTAAATAAATACAAAAAACCCACCAGAAAGCCAAGGTGGACTAAAGAAATAAGGGTTTTGGAAGGGGTTCGTCCCTTAGTAAAAAATAAAACCCATATTATTTAAACAAATCAGGGAAAAATTCCCACCACTCGTGGGTCCCATTCTAGGAATTAGTAAGGGATAAAAACACTGAGCCAAGGTGAACTAAAATAAGTAGGGTGGGAAAGGGGGGCTTGTACCACCCTGGAGTTAAAAAATAAAAACACCATTATTACTATCAGGGAATTTTTCCCACCCAATACTCGTGTTCCCATTCTATCATAGTTAAAATAACACTGAGGGGGGGCAAGGTGGACTAAAATAATAAGCGGTGGGAAGGGGGGGGGGCGTGTCCCTTTAGTAAAAAAAAAACCCCATAATTCCCAATTCTAGAATTTTCCCAACCACTCGGTGGGCCATTTCTAGAAAAGGTAAGATTAAAACCCCAAACTGGAGCAAAGGGTGACTACCAACTAATAAGTGGGTGAAAGGCTTGGTTCCCCTTTAGTAAAAAAATATTGAAAAACCCTTATTACCCAATCTTAGAATTTTCCCCCCACCAACTCGTGTCCATTCGAGGAATAGTAAAAAGAAGTCAAAAACACCCAGAAGCCCAAGGGGGGGGTTGGGACTTAAATAATAAGGGGGTTGAAAGGGGGTATTTGTTCCCTTTTAGGTAAATGAAAAACCACCATATATTTACCAAAAATTCTAGGAAATGGCCACCCCAACTCGTGGGTCCGTTTCTAGTATTAATAAGTAACCACATTAAAACCAAAAAACCCACACCCAACAACCCCACCCAGGAGGCAAGGTGGGAGATACCTAAATAAAAAGGGGTGAACGGCTTGTCCCTTTAGGAAATAAAAAAACCTATATACAATCTTAGGATCCACCCCACCAACTTTCGTGTCCCCGTTTCTTTTCTTTAGTATAGTAAAAAAAAAACAAAAACCAACAGAAGCAAAGGTTTGGGGGACTTAAAATTAATAAGGGTGGAAGGCCGTCCATGTAAGAGTAAATAAAAAACCTTGTATTAACAATTCTAGAATTCCACCATACTCGTGGTTTCCGTTTTAGAATAGTAAATTAACACTGGAAGAAGGTGGGGACTAAAAAATAATAACGGGTGAAGGGGGCTGTTTCCCTTTGTTAAAAACTAAACCATAATGACAAATCAGACATTCCCACCACCCTCGTGTCTCGTGTCTAGTATTAGTTGAAGAATGAAAAACAAAGAAGGGCAAAGGTTGACTAAAGAAATAAGGGTTGTTTGAAGGGTTGGGTCCCTTTTAGTAAATAAAAACCATTATCTTACCCAAATCTAGAAGCGCCCCAAACCAAACCGTGTTCCATTTTCTAGAATAGTTAAAAATTAAACACTGAGCAACGGGGGGGGGGGGGACTTAAAATATTAGGGTGAAAGGCTGTTCCCCTTTAGTTTAAATAAAAAACACCCGCATATATACAATTTTCTAGAATGTCCCATTCACACCTCGTGGTCCCATTTCTAGAATAGTAAATAACCCACTGAGGAAAGGTGGGAACTAAAATAAGAAGGGTTTGGAAAGGGCTGTTCCTTTAGTAAAAATTGTAACAACCATTTTTATTAAAATCTAGAATCCACACCACTCGTTTGTTCCGTTCTCCTAGAAAATAAGTTTAAAATAAACAACAAACTGAGCCCAAAGGTGGAAGAACATAATAAGGGGGGTTGGAAAAGGCTTTTTGTTCCCTTTAGTGAAAATTAACCAATATGTTTTAAACAATCTAGGAATTTTTTTTTCCACACTCGTGGGTTTTCTGTTCTAGGGAGAATCCAGGTAATAAGAAACCCAACTTGAGCCAAGGTGAACTAAATAATTAAGGGTTGAAGGGCTTGTTTTCCAACTTTAGTTAAAATAAAACCCTTATTGACCACAATCTTAGGGGAATTTCCACCACATCGTGGGGCCGTCTAGATTTCGTTAAATAAAAAACCCACTGAAGGCCAACGGTGGAGTTAAAAAAGAATAAGGGTTGAAAGGGCTTTGTTTGTCCCCTTTAAGTAAAAATAAAAAATCCCAGATATTTACTCTTTCAGGGAAATTTCCAACAAACATCGGTGGTCGTTCTAGTTAGTAAATTTTAACACAGAGCAAGGTGGGGAACTAAAAATAAATAAGGGTTGAAGGGGTTTGTCCTTTAGTAAAAATTAAAAACCCTATATTACATATAGCGAAAAGTTTCCAACAATCTCGGGTACGTTCGAGAAATAAGTAACCAATAAACAAAACTGAGGGGCAAAGGTGAATTAAAATTTAATTTTGTTTTGAAGGGTGTGGAAGGCCTCATGTCCCTTAGGTAATAAAACCCCAGTGTTATATTATAACTTTTTTTTTTTTTTCTGATGAATTCACCCCCCCACAAACTTCGTGTTCACCCGGTTTCTTAGGAATTTAGTAAAATAAACCCAACTGAAAGGGGGGCAAGTTGGGGGGGGGAATCTAAAGAATAAGGGTGGAAGGTTTGTCCCTTTAGTAAAAAAAAAAACAAATAGATAACAATTCTAGAATTTCCCACCACCTTCGGTTGTTTCAATCTTAGGGAAACATTAGTAAAATAAAAACACAGGGGCAAGGTGGGGACTTAAAAAAATTAAAAGGGTTTGCCATTTGGGTGGAAGGTTTTTGTCCCCTTTAGGTAAATAAACCCCCATATTTACTACTATTCAGGGGAAATTCCCACCCAACTCGTGGTTGACCGCTGTCTAGAAATAGTACAATAAAACACTGCGAAGGTTGACTAAAAAATAATCAAGGTGGTTGAGGGGCTTGTCCCTTTTTAGTAAATGAAAAAAACCCAGATATATCAATCTAGGGGGGAAATTCCACAAACACTCGTGTTTCCGTTCTTAGGGAAATAGTAAAAACCCCCCCAACTGAAGCCAAGGTGGGGACTAAATAATTAAGGGGTTGAACGGTTGGTCCCCCTTTAGTAAAAATAAAAAAAACCCTAGTATACCAAATCTAGGGAAATTTCCACCACTAGTGGTTCCATTTTCTAGGAATAGTAAACTAACCACAAGAGGCAAGGTGGACTAAATTAAGTAAAGGGTTTTTGTGGAAGGGTTTTGGGTCCCGTTAGTAAATAACAAACCAATTATTATAACTTATAAGAAATTGGCCACACTCGTGTAGGTGCTTAAGAAATAGTAAATAAACAAACTGAAGGCCAGGTTTTGGGGGGGGACCTTTAAAAAAAAATTTAATAAGGGTTTGGAAGGGGGCTGTTGCCCCCTGTTAGTAAATAAAAAAACCATAAACCCAATTCCTAGAAAATTGCCCAACAAATCGGTGTCCATTCTAGTTATAAAGTAAATAACACAGGCAAAGTGCAAGGTGTGGGCGGGGGAATAAGAATAAGGGTGAAGGTCTGGGCCCTTGAGTACAATTACACAAAGATAGACAATTCTGAACTTTCCAAAACCACACCAAACCTCGTGTCCTCTAGGGGAATAGTACAGGAGAAACCCACACTGAAAGGCAAAGGTGTGACCACTAAAAATAATTAAAGGGTTTGGAAGGGCCGTCACTTTAGTAAATAAAACCCAATAATATTTTAAATTCTTAGAATTCCACAACTCGTGGTTCCGTTTCTAGTCTAGTAGAAAATAACAACAGACGCAAACGGGGAAAAAAACCAATTAAATAATAAGGGGGGGTTGCAAAGCGCTGGTCCCCTTTAGTAAATGAATCACGATGATACCTAAAACAGGTGAAATTGCAAACCAAACTCGTGGTGACGTTTGTATGTACAAAAATGATTGGTGCAGCATGTACAAAAAGGATCGGTGCAGCATGTACATTAAAGATTGGTGCAGCATGTATAATAAAGATTGGTGCAGCATGTACAAAAAAAGATCGGTGCAGCATGTACAAAAAAGATTGGTGCAGCTAGGTACAAAAAGGAATTCGGTGGCTTGCAGCAGTGTCCAAAAATGATTGGTTGCAGCATGTACCAAAAAGGGATCGTTGTTGCAGCATGTACAAAAAATGATTGGTGCAGCATGTACAAAAAGGATCGGTTGCAAGCAGTACATTTAAAGATTGGTGCAGAATGGATAATAAATATTGGCTGCAGAATGTACAAAAAAAGATTCGGTGGCAGGCTGCAGCATGTACAAAAAAGATTGGTGCAGCATGTACAAAAAAGATTGATGCAGCATGTACAAAGAACAGGGTTGGACAGGAACAGGCTCTGCCCCAAGGCAATTTTTTGTACATGTTGCACCAATGTTTTTAAATGCCTAGATAAAGCTTTATCCTATTACTCTTGCACTGTGGTTGCCTTCCTGGAACACATATATGTCTGTATTAGTAAGCTGATTGGGAGATGGAGCCTCCTCCAGGTGTGGCTCCCGGAGAAGAGGTACCGGTATTACATTTGTATAACATCCTTATCAACCCTGCAGTAATAAAGAGATATTGCATTATTTTAGTTGTACTTGTATAGGAATACTAAATATGAATTCTCTAATTTCCTTTAAATATGAAACTAAATTTGAATAAAACTGTCATAGAATTCTCTAAATAAAATGAACAAAATGTGGATAAA
>JAACNH010003965.1:0-26297 GCA_019447015.1 Hymenochirus boettgeri
AGCTGGTCTTTATACAGGGGGAAGATCATTAGCTGGTCTTTATACAGTGGGAAGATCGTTAGCTGGACTGTATACAGTGGGAAGATCGTTAGCTGGTCTTTATACAGGGGGAAGATTGTTAGCTGGTCTTTATAGTTGTCTATCTAGCTATCTCATTCTGCTATCTATCTATCGATCTATTATCTAACTGCTATCTATCTACTACTATCTATCTAATTCTGCTATATCTAAATCTATCATATTCTATCTATCTAACTCTGCTATCTATCTATCATATATCCTTTCTCTAGCTTATCTAACTCTATCTATACTCTCTTGCTAGCTATCTATTATTCTATCTGCGATCTATCTATCTAATCTACTGCTATCTTCTATCGACTTCGCTATCGATATTCTAACTTGCTACTATATATCTTGCTAGCTATCTATCTAATCTATGAGATTTTCTATCTATCTATCATCTATCATCTAGCTATCTAATTCTGCTATCTATCTATCGAACTGCTATATATCTTCTATCATCTCATTGGCGATCTATTTATCGATCTAACTGCTATCTACTTATCTATTCTAATTCTGCATCTTATCTATCTATTAACTGCTATTATCTATATATATATCTAGCTATCTATCTATTCTTCTATCTACTATATATGTATATTCACTCTATATATCTAATGCATCTATATATCTCTGCTAGCTATCTATATCTAATCTAACTGTATCGAGCATCTAACTGGCTGCTATCGATGTTATCTGATACTAGGACTCTCTCTGCGGCTTACTGCTACGTGCCACTGCCTACCCTATCTGGATTGGACTCCCTCCTGAGTTCCCTGATATCTCGTCTCGCGCGACGGCGGCTAGTGACATCGGCGCGCGGTTAGGATGTCATTGCATGGCGCCGGCTGCGCGAAGTGCCAAGAGGGTCGCGCAGCCGGGAAATCCAGAAGTTCGGGGCAATTGCAGGGGGCACAGCAGCACAGCAGTTAAAACATTCGGGGACTTTGCCAAACATCCGGGCCGTTGCCCCGAATGTATTTAAAGTTCAGATACGCACTGATTCATACAAGTATTGATGAAATCATAGGAATAGCCAAGAAACAGTCTCGCATGCCTCCCAGAGTTCATCAATATCTTTGGTTTCTTCTCCATGCTTCCGCTTTCACTCCAACGCAACATATGTCAATGAGTTCATGGTCAGGGGACTGGGCTGTCCCAATCCCTGGAGCATCTTGATCTTCTTCGCCTTAAGGAACTTTGATTGGAGATGAAGTATGCGATCGAGCACCATTTACTGCTTGCAGAATTTGGACTATTTGTATATTATGGGGATATATGAGGTGAGCTAGATTCTTTGGTAGTTACACTATTGATGGCTTCCACCCTGAAGATCCCTCGCACACCACATACTGGATGTAACCCCAGAAAATGATGTTGCCTCCACCACTTTGTTTGTTTTTGGGTAATCTCGGATTCATGCGGGGTCCAGTAGGTTCTCTTGCATATTTGCGGCGGCGACTGGGGTATTCCACAGAAGATCATCTGAACAAATCCACTTTTGCAACTTTTCCAGTGTTGTCCATCCTTGTAGAAGCGTGGTAGTTTTTCAATTGACTTTTGTTTGTCTCCTGGAGCTCTGACTGCAAGGTGAAAATGGGCTGGCCCTTGGATTTACGAACACAAACGGTCTCTCGAGCGCAGTTCTTGCAGGGTTGCCTGACCTGGGGCTATTGTCAAAAAACTTTCCAGTCTCTTCTAAAATCTTTTCTTTATCCTCTGAACTTGATGATGGAGAGAAATTAAAGTTGCCACATCAGCGTGGATTTGTCTTCAGCCTTTGATAATCAAAACGTTAGTCTCAGGGTGAATCTTAGCCATGTTTGCAGAGGTCTATTGCAGTTGTGATATGAAGGTTAGTCTAGTGTACTGGGGTTCTTTTTATACACCACCTGAACCTAATGATCCAGTTATTAGGCCACAGGTGAAGCCCATAGTGACAGGTGTGAACAAACCACTTATGTCTTGCAAATTGAGCTCAGTTGGCTTACCAAGCTGTGAATATAGAAAACTTTTGGTTGTTAGAGTGCGTTGGATGAACATATACAAAAGCTGTTGATGTTGAGGGAAATGAACCATTCTTGAAACAAAAGTCTGGCATTAGAATTATTGTTAAGTGGCACTTCAGCTATTGGTACACAAGCGACAAGATTTTGTCCAGAAACTGTAAAGAGACCTTTCCTTAAAAAATCTGTCCTCGGTTATACTGGGTCATACAAAAAAACCGAAATAGGTTTTAAAAAAACACCGCCAACGCTGTACCCGGAAAATCTGATCTCAATTTCCAGAAGGAGCAGGTCGTGGAATTACCAATTACGAGAAAGGAGCAAGAGCAAGAAGGAGGAGGAGGACCGGAGCAGTCAGAAGCGAAGGCACGTCGGGCCAGTTAAGTAACAGTACATCAGCGCGTCTCAAATGCATTAAAGGGGAACTGTGGTCCCAAAACAAGTTATAAGCCAGCCTACCTTTAAAACGAGCCACAACCACCCCTCTACGTGCTCCACAGCCCAAGATATACAGAAATGATCGACCAGAAAAGATTAAGGGTGGGAGGCTGATTGTGGACATCGGCTGCTCCGCCAGGGCCAGACCGTGAGATGACCTCAGTGGGAGGAGACAGAAGTCCCTCCTCCTCTCTGCGTGTGTGATGAGTCTGACAGAGAAGGTAAGGGAACTACAGCCCCTTCTCTTTCACTGGGTGAAAACAGCTTTTAGGAAGATCTCACTCTGCCTGAAAAGGCCGTTTCCACAAGTTTTCTGTGTGGGGGGGTCTGAGTAACCCATGGCACCCCAGGGTGCGACCCAGTGGCGGCTAGGCTAGGCACCCACGAGTGGGCAGGGCCACATGGGCTGTAAGATAAAGGATGGGGCCTGCAACTGGGAGGACCATGGGGTCATGAGTGGTGAGGGACCAGGGGGCTGCAAAGGGGAGGAGACACAGGACAGATTGACTGACGTTTCAGCCAGAGCAGGAAGTGCAGGGGACCTAGTGAAGAACGGCTGACTGCCATGATCACACACAAAAATGATCTCAAAATGGCAAAAATAAACACATGGAAAAAGTGCAAAAATTCTCGGAGAGCAATTCCTATCAATTACCAATTACTAAAGTCATTTTGGGGACCAACAGTCCAAGGATGAGGAGAAGAACAGACTCACAGAAACGGTCAGGGCCTCAGCTACATCCTCAGCCTCTAGTCAGCAGTATTTCTTATTCACATATAAGTCCCTCAGCTTGGTCACAGTGGATTATATCTATAAAAGTAATTTTAGGACAATATAGTCTTATCAATGTAACCAACAACCCCCGCGTTAAAACAGTCTTGCCTCTTTACATCCAGTGTCAGTTGTATATTGCATGTGCAGGTGACAAGTGAACCCTAATCACACGGGTAGTTTAGGTTATAAAGACAGGATACTGGTGCAAATCCAATGGTGGGAGATTGCCAATTAAACCTAATGGTGGTCTCCATAGATCTCCTTTCTTGTACAAGCCAGGACTGTCTGCGCTGCAGTAGTCCAACTACAGCATAAGATGGAATTTTTGGTACACTGCCTGCTGTCCATCTCCAGACCCTCGCGTGCCATGTCACCTACCCGGTATGAACATGGCTCACTGCTGTCTCTAGCTGCTGTCTAGGCAAGGAGAAAAAGCATTGCCCCGGTGTCCAGGATCTCTGAGCATGTTAACTAATGTCTCTCATGCCTGCCTAGGCCAGAGGAGAAAAGCATTGCCCCTGGGTCCAGACTGGCAGCTTCACTAATGTCTCTCATGCCTGCATGGAGAGAACGCCGGGTTGCAAGATCTGAGCATGCTCCCTAATGTCTATCCTGCGGCCATGGAGAAAAGGCAACGCCAGTTGTCGAGGAATCTGGAGCATGCTCACTAATGTCTATCATGCTGCCATGGAGGAAAAGCAACGCCTGTGGTCCAGGATTTGAAGCATTGCCACTAAGGTCTTATTCATGCTGCCATGGAGAACAAGAACGCTCATGTCCAAGATATGAGCATGCTCACTAATGTCTATCCTGCTGCCATGGAGGAAAGCTACGCTCGGGTCAGGGAAATCTGAGCATGCTCACTACTGTCTATCCTGTGCCATGGAGGAAGATCGCTCGGTCCAGAATTCGAGCAGGCTCACTAATGTCTATCGGTGCATGGAGGAGGAAAAAGAAAAAGACAAACGCTTGTTGGTCCAGAATCTGAGCATGCTCACTACTGTCTATCCTGACTGCATAGAGAAAGCAGCCCGGTGACCAGACTGAGCATGTTATGTTATGACATACATCGGTTCTTCTACTATTCTGAAAAAAAAAAGAAAAAATCAGTGATTTCATACCCCTTGCTATTCCCTGCTGTTGACATAGTGTGAGCGACATTCAGTTCGACGGTCCTTCTCTTCCAGGATGCACAATCCTGGAATGTTCCTAACAGGATTTCATTGATGGCTGTTGGAGGGGTTCCAAGCTGCTAGACTCTAGGAGCACTGAGATCAACCAGGCACTGGGTAAAGGACAAGACCATAATGGTCCTGAAAAACAATAAGTCAGTAGTTTTAAAAGGGTTTTCATAAGGATGGAAAATACTGCTAGTTTTTCTTAAAAAGTATATTTGAACTGAACTTCCCGTTAAATCATTGTCTTTTTTATAAAAAAAAACTGCTAAAGGTGAGAAATTGCATGGCGAAACCGCTTCCGATGCACATAATAATGAGAAAGATTGCCTGGAACCAGAGCAGAAATGACTAAAGTCAAATGGGTCCAGACAGGGCAGACCTTTGGAGACCCCCTTGTTCGTGTATTGCAACCGCTACACTCCCAGCAGCTCTGTCGTGTTTATGAATCTTATATCCGCTTCCAGCCCTTTACCATTTGGGGATCGAGATAGTTATTAATATAAATTTTGAATGGAGTCAGGTTAAGAGGGTCCAATCATTTGGACTTACAAGGGCACAGCCGTATTTTTTTTGTTTTTTGCTTGTTAAGGGAAGGCTGAAGCTCAGCAACTCGCGTATTTTAATATTTCAGGGTCAAAACACAGAAAAGGAAGAAAAGTAAACAAAAAAAAAACAAAAAAAAAAAAACTGCCCACGTTAGATTTTCTTGATTTAATGCCCACAAAAAAAAAAATTCCCTTTATGCTTAATAGTGACAGTGATGTGACAATCTGTACGCCCATCCTATGTTAAAAACTCAACTCCCAGAATTCCAACCATAGAATGCTGGAAGTTGTAGTTTTTCAAACATATGGAGGGCGGCCAGAGCGGTTCGACCATCCCTGATATAGGTCAGGGCTCTTAATGCCAAAGAGAAAATGGGAAGCAGCATTGACTTTAAAGTAGAAGTTAAACTGCATAAAACCTTAGTATATTCATGAGCAAAACTTCAGCGAGCCGAGCTTATTCACAGTTAGCGGAGAATCTGGGAGGCAGGAAATGTAGAAGCCACACAATCAGATTACATACGGGACACAAAGTATCAATGTTTATATTGAGGGGTATCACCTGACTGAATCAAAGTTTATAGTTGTACTTCTCCTTAAGGTAAGTCTTTTCTTCTTTTTTTAAAAAACAGTAAAACCCAGTGGGGTGTATAGGATCAAAACATAAAGGGAGTTTAATGTAATAAGAGGTGCAATGTTTGCTGTAATATTACTACAGCAACCAATTAGATTTAGCTATGCAATAGACAAGTGACAGCTGAAACGGATGGTTCTGGCTATTTAAGAAACAATAAGATTTTAGCTAATGCCAATAGAAAGTTGACAGCTGAAACGGATTTGTTTATGCATATTTAATAACAAGGATAACTTAGCCCCTCTTATGACAGTACCATAAAGTGGTGTCGTTTTTTTACAGAGATGTCCACACCCCAAACTTAATTGAACCACTGGCTGATACACTGTGTAGTAGTTTAAAAAAATCCTTACCTTTCTCTCTGCTCCTTGGAGGTCTTGCAGTGCCTGATGAAAAAGTCTGAAGAGTAGGAGCCTCTTGGGTGTAATCCAGGTATTGCCTCTTTCGTGTCCTCCTGACACGGAAAAGAAATCAACATTCACCGGTGTAGGGGACCCGCCTACACCTAAACGCTTTTTTTTTCTAGAGTTATATGTTTAAAAAGTGCCCAGAATAGACCTACCAGAACTCGTTCCCCTATGGATTCTACTGGCAGCTGCATTCTGCCGTCGGGCCCCCCGATTGATACTCGTTTTGATAGTAGGCCAATACAAGCAGATGGGAAAGATGGTGTGTCTTTTTAGACGTCATTTCTGGGCACATTTAATCTTAAAATCCTAGTGTTAAGGGTGGAGGGGGGGAGGTCCCTACACTGTGTGAAAATTGACCATTTGGGAATGGATACCCATTTCAAAGCACCCAGACGTTAGAAACTAGTAAAAGTGGGTTTACGGTGGCGGGTGGACATGGATCTAATCTCTCATACATGTACAAGCAGACATCCATTTAATATTACGAAGTATAAATACTGTACTTCAGTTCTAGTTTTCTATGTTAGTTGGAAATAGGAATTTTATTAGACAGGAAAATCTAAATTTCTCTTGCTCAATTTTAGCTCTGGGGACCAAAAACTCAGCCAATTGGTGTGCAGGTGTGGGTATTTAGGACAGGGAGAGCAAAGCAAGCTTAAGGATGCTATATATACCGAAAAATAAACCCTTTTTCGTTGTTTTTTTTGCTTTTTTTTAAAAATCATTGCCCCATCCCACCCACATTGCTCGCCTTTATCATAATTTCCTTGCCTGTAATGAGCGTGTGGTTTTTGTCTGAATTGGAATGAGGGGAAAAATTACCCCTCATTTGCCGATATATGATTCTGAACTATGCTTGACTTACAAATTATGTCGGATGGAAGAGAGAGTCGGTTATCGTAGAGTGAGAATGAGAAGAGGGCAATCAGTTGTGGGAGAGAAGAGTGATTGAGAATTCGAGGATACTTGGTTTTTTTTTTTTAAGTGGTAAACAAACTACAGTTTAATTATTTTAGATCTTGAGGCAGATGGTTAAAGTGGCAAAGTAATTTTTTATTCTGCAGTTTAGTTACCCATTTTAAGGCCAAGAATGAATTTGCTGAAAATAAGGAGCGAAATGAGAAGGATTGATGACAAATAGCATTTTGTTTTTTTTAATTGGGTCGGGTTTAAAGATTTTTTGTTTCCCCTTCTAAACAGCGTTCATTCTACCAAGGGATGGATGGAAAACTGAGCATTTTTGCCGTCGTTCAATGGGATGTTCAAACACAATCTCCAGCTCCCAGGAAATTCATTGTCAACCCTTCCTACACTCGGGATTGAAGGAAGAAATACGTCACACGTTTATTACAAACTTTTGATACACATGATTCAGGATTTCCTTTCAAATCAGAAACATTCATGGAAATTAAAATTTGTTTTTTATTTTTTGCGTTAATACCGGGAAACGTAATAGGTCCAGTACAGTGCTGGCGGTCAGGCTGAGTTAGCAGCATTAAGATACACGAGCTGTTCCTTTAAAGGGGTCTCCATACATCAATTACAGACAGGATTCATTTGAAATCTCTTGAAAAAATCCTTCATGAAACGGGATTAGGATGAATGTAGGGCCTAGTGCTCACGGTTTTAATGGGGCGGATTGGCTTTTTAAAGCAGGAAGCAGGAAGAGAGAAGGAGGATTTTCTTCATATTACAATATTTAAAAAAATCCATCTGTCTAGTGTCTGTAGAGGGTCCAGTATGTGTAACCTCTCCTTTTCTGACATTCAAGAAGGCATGGGCATAAGGAAGGCAGAAGTAAGAAGAGCACTGATTCAGGGTCTGCCTCCAGCAGGGTAGTCTGTGTTTTTTTGGGCGGGGCGGGGCCCACCCCCCACTTTTTTTCTATGGGTTTTCGTTGTAAAAATAGTGGGGCATCTCCACAATCAGACTTATCCATCTGCGGCATTAATGTGTGGGTGTTCTCACACCCACTGGTGGTTGGAATTTTTTGGGCGTTCTCTTGAGACATTGGCACATAGCGGTATAAGTTCTTTGGCTTAATTTTTCCTTTTTTTGTTTTTTGGTTTTTACCAGGGATGGCCTTTAGTAGTTAACTTCTTTAGCCTGCGAGGGCAAAAGTTTTTTTTTTTTTTAGTTTTGTTTTAAAATAGGAAGGTTTTTTTTTTGTTGTGTTGTTGGTTGTGTTACAGAGAAGGACAACCAGGAAATGAACTATTTCAGGATGTTCCCTTTTATGGTGTGTGGGTTGGATGTCCAAATCAACTTGCCAACACATCATTATGGCCGTTTATGCCTTTACGTCTTTTAAAAAATCTGGATACACCAAATTGAAAGTATTGGACCCCCAATCAATGGTACTGTATGGGTCCCCGAGCCTACTTGTATCATGAGGAGTTTATAATTCACCATTGTTTGAACTCTTCAGCCGATGAGAAAAAGGCAAATAATGTCCCATTTTTTGTTTGCTTTTGGTAATAAATAGACATTTTTTTCCTCCTATGATCCCAGGATCGTAGACCCAATTCACACATATGGTCTAATGGTACCACTGATCCAAATACTGACGCTGAGGCCGTTTAATCTTTAAGGATGTTGCCAAAAAACTTCCAACACCAGACCCTTGAGATCAAGGTGTTTTCGGGTGTATTTGGGGTTTATTGTTATTGTTGTGGTTTTTTGTTTTGTTTGTAGAAGTGTTTATTTGTCTATTTGTTTGTTTGTATTATAGTTGTTTTTTTGGGGGTTTGTTTTTGTTTTTGTTTGTATAGTTGGGTGTTTTGTATAGTGTGTGTGTATTTGTATTTAGAGAATCAAGCCACCTTCGGTTGTTAAATATTAGCATCTGCAAGAGTATGGACACATAGATTAATTAGAAACAACAGCACGCAGAACATTGGGAGAACACAAAAGCCTAGCCAAGCCTTTAGATTCACAGCTGTAGAAAGAAAGTAGAAATTGTCGTTTAGTAGATTAGAAATTTAGAAAGGCAAAAATTGGAATCATGAAAGAAATTTTGTGAAAGAATTTTGACACCTGGGAACGGAACATTTATACGGTTGGATCCCATAAAAGGGCAATCTCCACCAATAAAAGGACTTCTCTTTGCTAGGTTATGATACGCCTTTTTTACAATGTACAAGCATGCGCATACGTGTCAGGATCTGTCAGAGGAAGCCGCGCTGGAGGAGAGAGCATGGTGGGAGAGTGTGAGAGCACTCATGGGGGATCATCAAAAGTTCTGCCTTCCCTTTGCCTGCTCCTTCTGTTAGAAAATAATTGAGATCGGGAGGTAATAGGAAGCCAAAGCTCCATTTATCTTACCGTTCTTCAATTAATATTAAATGGAAAAAAAACAAAACATCTTGTTTTCTATCGGTGTGGAGGAGATATCCATTAATAAAAGGTTTATAGGTGGTTTGTGATTTCAGCACTTAGTTTCATTGCCAATATTATAATCATTACCATACGTTGTGTGCGATGTCCGGTTGGCAAATTTAATAATCGGAGCGAGAGCAAAGCAAGCAATTAAGCAATTGAGCAATTTACCATTGCTTATAAAGAAATTGTAAGAAATATGTTGTATCAGTTTAGATCAACTGGGCCTTAAAATTTTCTTATTGAAGAGTCGTTTCACTCGTCATCGAATGGCTTTCTCAATTGCGAGAAGATTAATGTCACCCTGGAAAATCCCAATTAGCATATGACAGCAGGGTGTAGGGACCTTTGAATGCAAGGAGTGACTGCATTGTGTTTGGACTGCATATTTTGTGGCTACTAAGAGGTGTTATGGAACTGCCCAGGGTTAGTCAGGGTCAGCGGTAATGTGTCCCAAAACAGCATTGTACATGGCAGACAGTTGAGACAGTGGGTGGTCGTGTAGAAAACCCCACCCCACCCCCACCTCGATACCCCCCCCCCTTATTTAGGCTGGTTTCTTATTTAACATTAAATGGTCTCTTTCATTGACCACTCTCTGTCATGTCCTTTGCCATATGTTAAATTACAATCTTCAAAGAGGATATCCAATGCGGAAGACAATTCACACCTTGCATTAGGAAAGTCCCTAACACTTGGCTGTGCTGATATGTGTGATATTAATGTGTGATATGCTCATTGGACTTTCAAGGGTTTTACATTATTGTCCAATAGTTTCTTTGTACAAGTCATTCTGGAATGAGAGATCCAGTACGGATGACTAGCGAACGAAACGTCTTCAAGAACTAAACTTAAATCAAGTCCAGTGATTAAGGAATACAACAGATTTATACCATGGCTGGATTCCCTGGCCTGGAGATGAATGAGAAACTCACAAAAGCATAATTCGTAAGGCATGTTGAGAATCACACTAGGTGGCCTCTACTAGCCCTTTTTGCCCTTATTTAGACTACAATATTTATTACACCAGCTAGCTACGCAGATATTAAATAGTAATCCTGTCCATTTTATGTTCATACAGTAAAATAAGTAAATAGAAATGTGTGATATTTTGATTAGATTAAGATAGGTTCACAGTAGTTACCGATAAAATGTTACGATTCCCCATCAGTTTTGTGGGATATTGAAAAAAAAACAACGCATTCCTGAGACTTGAGACAATCATTATTGTACCATAATAGATAATTTGTTGGTACAGAGAAAAAATTCTATTGCCCACTGTTCGGTCCCCTGCACTGCAGTATAGGAAGCAAAAGCAATATTTTTGTACAGGTGTGTTAGCAGTCAGTCACGACCCGAATAATGATCTTAATGATGCTTATAGGAAAGAGGAGTTCCAGGACTGTGTGTAGCCACAATCTTAGGAGCAGTTTTTTTTAAAGGGAATGTCCACCCTATGATATATGTAAGGCAGAGGACAACTCCAAAACCTTTAGAGTCGTTTTGTTTAGTTGGTGAAATATGCCCCCAGCAAGAGAAATTCAATTACACGTACCAAGCCACCCACCACCTTCTCCCTGCTTCTACTCGCACTGCTGATGCTCGTTTATTTTCATTCCCAAGCCAGCAGCAGGGAGACTGGAGAATCATCCGGAAAGGGAGGAAATGGCACCAGTCAACATTGGCCATAACGTCACTGTAAGGGCTAATGAAGACTGATTGCTTTACTCAGAAGAGCAGCAGAGAAGCCTCGAGGTCGTGGTGGATCAAGGAGCTGTAAGTATAGTATCTCTGCTGGGCGCATGTTTATTAACCTCTTTACCAACAACGGAACCTTTTGCAGGGTTCTGCCTAACCCAAAAAAACAATTTCAATTGTTTTTTATGGGCGCCCCTTTAAAGATTTGGAATCATACATGGTCCAAAAATCTATGACGGACAGATCTACTGATTGATCCTTGAAGGACTGCCCAGATAGAATGATTTTGAGCTTGCGCGTTGATTTTCTGACAGTGCATTGATGTGTCAAATGTCAGGGTGATTCCAACTGACCAAGATATTGAGCTGGGCTGATGATCAGGCCTGAAGATATCGACACCTGTATACCAGTTTTAGTTTTCATTACAAACCCGGTGATCAACTTTATTACTTGTATTTACATCAATATCATATAGTCAATTGTTGCATATACATCCGCACACCGGTGCTTTTATATTATTTCAATATAAAAGAAGAAAAGACTGTATGTTATCATTGTTATGTAATTTGCTAGAACTTTTCCATGAATATGAATTAACGGGGCAGGTCCACCTGCAAAACAAAACCTTTCAATATATGTAATGCACCCTCACCCACTAACACCATGCAGGTCGTTGTTAAAAAAAGCAGCAGTAACTATACTTATATAACGTTTCTTCCCCCAGGCGCTCTGTGATGGAGAGGTAGCCCAATGACAGACAGGGCTGATGCCGGCCAAGGCAGAGCACCGGAGGGAACAAAGTAATCTAAGTAGAGTTCTGCTGCTTTTTTTTTTTTTAAAAACTTCATGTTGGGTGCGTTGGGGTTGGGGGCTGGGTGTGGGTTGTAGGGTGCCCGTGCAATATATTTTAAGGTTTTAATAGGTTAACACACAGGGAGCGGGAGGGGGGTGAATGGAAAGGGCTTCCCTGAAATGCCACAGTCCATACTGAGTTAAGGAAAGCAGCAAGAACTGGATGACACATACCCCAGGGACTCATCTCTCACCTTTCATAAACTTATGAAACAGAAATTGCAGGAGAACATTTGGATTGGAGCAGATAAGGATTTTTTTGTTTTAACACTACCAGTGGGGCCAGTTAGAGTAAGTAGTGGTTTTAAATTTTAGTTGGGGGTGCCACATGCCATTAATTTGAATATTCAGCACAATTAAATAGCCCAAAACAATACCACGTTTCCTGCGACTAAATAGCCCCTAAATGTATTTCTTAATATTTAGTATCACTCAAAATAAAAAGATATCTGTCCCCACTGACCATTTTACAACCCAATATAAGAAGTTTTAATTGAACTTACCCTTTTGCTAACAAAAATATAGGCACTACAAGAGGACATCAATGAAGTGTCCCATGGACGAAAAACCGAATAGGGAGTAGGGCGGAGGGCATTAACTTACATAGGGGTTTGTCTGCAATCTCTTCCTCAGACACACGTTTAATACAAAATACTACAGTAGAAAGAAAACAAAAGCCAATGCTACATTTACACAATATAAGAATAGTCAACAAAAAATCTAAAAAAAGGACAAACAATGAGGAAGGAATTTGTGAGCACAGTTAGTGTTCTATGAGGAGGCTGTTGGATATTAGGAAATGGGGATCGGGTCCGAGTTGGACCGGAATCCGACAAGGAAACCCCAGCAGAACGTTTTTTCAGTGATTATCGAACGCTATTGAAATCCTCATAAATAGCCTTGACGTTTGACAATTCAAAAGTAGCTTCCTTAATGTATTTCGAAGGGATTAAATAGCCTTGAAGAAAGTACGTTTTCGTTTCAGGATTCTTTTCAGATCTTTGGGATTTTCCCGAAGATCGCAAATCCGAAAACGGAAGGGTTTCATAGTTTCGGCCATCTATATTGCCCATCACCATCAACACCATAAGTGTGATGGAAGGACAATGGGGAGACTACATCCTGGTATACACAGGCGAATAATTTGGAGTGATAGTGATATGATAGCTTCTCTACTATTACCATTACTATTTAAAATGAAATAGAAAAATTAAATAATAGGTCCCCAAAGACCAGGGTCACCTTGATGATGTTCACAGCTGGTGTTAGATTGTGTGTTGTGTAATTTTAAAACTATAATATAACCAGGGTCTCCTAAGCTTCACACACACAACCTGCACACAGGGTCATGGGCCACACAAAAAATCTTGCTGGGAAATATAAGGTGCCTGAACGGATTGGTATCGTAGGCGACCACCATTTCCTTTGGTATGCTCACAGGACAATTTAACTTAGATGGGAAAACAAAAAAAAAAAAAAAATTGGCATATAATGCAGCAGCATTTCTCGTGGTTAATATGTCCATATTCTGTTAAACACAAACATTCTCCTTAGAGCAGCTTTGTGTGCTCACACCCCGCAGCGACCCACTTTCCTAGTTCACAGCAAACTGCGGCGGAATTGTGGAATGTTATTAAATGCCAATTAAAACCGTGAAGAACCCCAGTAACACAGGGAAGCTTTGAGAGGGAGGGAGGACTCTTACCTTTCACACCCTCTCTTGGCATTAATAGGAACAAAACAACCCCACAGAACACAACTGGCAGAAGACCAGGAATCCAGAGCCAAATCCATCTCGTCCGCATATCTGTAAAAAAAAATAAGTAATGTAAAGTTACTTAAAAACCATTTCCACCAAAACTACCAAAGGGGGTGTTGTTTTTTGTAGCAGTCAGTAAGTAGAAGAAAGAACCATATAGTTTTTTACGCTTGTGGCAAACCCTCTAATTGAAGGGATGTTACTGTAATGATTAACTGTAGCTCTTTATTGGTCTTTGTGTTCTTTTGTGTGACCACGCTATCCAATAAGCTACAGTTATTTTTACAGTGTACATAACATATTCAGTCATGAAAACTATTTGTTTGATTTGTGAACATAGTACAATGAATAAACAGATAGACACATACATAGGAATACACACATTGTACACATTAACACAGGAATACACATATATACACATACATTATGAATACACATGTATATGAATACACATTATATACACATACATAGAATATACATGTATACACATACATATGACTATACTATAAACATACTGATGAAACACATATATTACACATAACCGATAAAGAACACATATCGACACATACCTATATAAATACACATATATACACATAACCTATAAATTACATATATAGACACCATAAATATGAAGACACATATATACACATACTAGAAATACACATACATAATAGACATTTACCTATAAATACACATATAGACACAGTACAGATAAATACACAGAAGATACACAACCTAACTAAAATACACATAATACACCATACCGATAAAGAATAATATATGTTTTGGTTTTTGTTGTTTTTGTTTTTTAAAAAAAAAACAAAAAAACAGACACATACATATGAATACACATCTTTACACATACCTATAAATACACATATAGACACATACCTATAACATACACATATATACACATGACTATAAAACATATATTTTGGACACTACATATGAATAAACATATATTTACACATACCTAATATAAATACACCATATAGACACACATTCATACTTATAAATACACTATAAGACACATACCTATAAATACACATATATACACATACCATAAATACACATATAACACATACCATAAATACATATATAGACACACTACATAGATACACTATATACACATACTATAAATACACAGATAGAACATACCTATAAATACATAGATGAAACCTACATAGGAATAGGACACAATGTACAAATACAAACATGAATACACATAACACATTAATATGATACACATACATCGAATATACATATATACACTACCTATGAATAACATTATAGACACATACCTATGAATACACAATAAGACAATACCTATAAATACACATATAGACACATACCTATGAATACACATATAGACACATTACCTATGAAAATACCACATATAGACAACAGACCTAGGGAATACACATGATTACAACCCAGAACAGGAATACACATACATACATACATTACTAATGCACATTTCTTTTCCTTCCATCATCCTCAGCTACAATCATCTGTTTTGTCAAAGAAGTTGTATTATGCGCACACACTTACGGTTGCCCAAACTTTAGGGATATTACAAATATTATAATGTGAAATGGACAGACAGAGGAACTGTCAGTTTTGTCATTTTAATAGAGTTATAGCTCACCGTCGGCATGATTAATACTGCTTTGTCGAAAAAGACAAACAGGGTTATTCAATAAAAGTTCTTATCGTTTAATGGTGCTAATTTTGCCCAAACCCAATCAGAGTGAGATGTTAGCATTTTCTTTCAAATGTTAAATAACATCGACTGGTTGGGGCCAAAAAATTAGAACCATTTGAAACGATACGAACTTTATTGAATCTCCCGTTGTCAGTAGTGGCCCAATCACAATTCTCAGAAGAATCCAGTCTGAATGAGGCAGCTTAGGGGACATGCTGGGAGTTGCTGTGATGTTAGAGTTGCTAGTTTAGTGGGAGTGGGAGTTGCTGTTTGTTTGAAAATATCTATTAGGGGCCCCCCGGGCCATATATAATCCTTTGATATATAATCATTGTAACAACAGTTTTCGTGCTGAATGCAGACCACTGCCTCTTTGATAATTCTCATAATGTGGAGGAAAGGAAAATTGCCACCTTGGGTTTGCCCTCTGGGTTTATCCTGGGGTTGTATCTTGGGTTCCTTGGGTTATAATTTGCTTATGTTTGAATTCAGGTGCTGTTGTCTGAAAGTTCCCAAACTTGTAGCTGGATGGAATTGGAATCTGAGAACGTTATAACCATCCAAACTATTGTTTGTGTTGGGAGGGATTATATGAACAAATGGTGATTGCTAGTTGCTGTATATAAACAACTCAAGCTAACGCGCACTCTGCGCAGCCAAGGCAAACCATGAGGTTTATAGGGCCCAAGACCACACTATTAGCATACGGGTACTTGCCACAAAAAGCAAGTTTCATGATTGCGTTTCTAGAACCTTTGGCATGGGTCAAAATTTAAAGATGCACCCCTATATCTTGTTTAAAAGTGGGGGGCGTGTTGGTGGAGGTGGGGGGCATGGATTGTGGAAGTGGGTGATGGTGCTTTGGGCTAGGGTGGTGGTTTGTGGTGGCTTTCAACACTGGTTGGTTTAAACTGGGGGCTAGGGCTATTTTTCTTTCCTTGACACGGCCTGGTGAACTGGAGGGTTTTTTGCCTGTGACATGGTGAGGAAACTGGAAGGGCTGCCTTTGCCACTGGCGGGTCACAACGGGAGGGCGGACTGACCACTGGCTGGTGAGAACCTGGAGAGAGGGCTGGACTGACACTGGCTGGTGTGAAGGTGGGTGGAAGGGCTCTGACGGACACCGGGTGGTGACACTGGAGGGATGACTTGATGGGAGAGGGATGACTTGTTGAACTGACGGCTGTGTGATGAACTGAACTGAGCGGGAGGGCGAATTGACCTGGCTGTGGCTTTAAACTGGAGCAGGGCTGCTGACCTTGACACTGGCCCGGGCTGGTGACGGAGGGCTGACATTGACCACTGGCTGGTTGAATGGAGGGCCGCTGACTTGCACTGGTGGTTAAACTGGAGGGCTCTGATTGGACACTGGCTGGTGAACTGGAGGGATGATTGACACGTTGCTGGGAACTGGAAGGGCTGACTTGACACGGCGTGGTGAAACTGGAGGGCTGACGTGACAATGGCTGGTGGAAACTGGAGGGCTTCGTGCTGACTTTCTTGACACTGGTGGTGTGTGAACTGGAGTGCGAGAGCGGACTGACAGTCGCTGGTAGTAAACTGGAAGTGCATTGACTTGACACTGGCGGTGAAATGGAATGAACTGAGAAGGCTGGCTAGCGCATAGCTTAATGTCTGGGCAGGTTAGGGCATTATTTTTTTGTCTCGGTGTTATTAACAGCGGTCAGCGCGCAGACCGGCTCCCTACTCTCCCCGCCCCCCCCTTCGTGGTAAGTCCCTGTTGTCATACCTCGTCCCTTCTAGTTTCTAGCCTGTGGTAGAGAAAAATTCTGGTCATTAGACAAGGGATCACCCGTTTGACCGCCATGTTGGGCATTATGGCCATGTGATCTCAAATTTCTGCAGGATATTATTAGTCTACCTAGTTGTGCCGAAACAACACTTTCGGAGTTTGAGAGTATTCTGTCTGATATATCTTAGATTCAAAATGGTGTACTTAAGCGCTTAGTTTCTTAAAGACGTTGTTTCGCTATAGTAATCCCACTGGATCTCGCAATTCAGGATTTGACTGTACAAGGAATCTGTGGCAAATATTGTTTTCCCTGTAATTGGAAAATCCCAATTAGCACTATGAGAGCCATAAGTGTTTAAGGGATGATTGAATAGTGGCTAAGATATATTTATGGTTGTTATAGGATGAGGGCCCACAGAGGTAAGTAAGGGTTGCAAAACAGCATTGTACATGGCCGACAGTTGGGGTCAAATCATCCCCAGTAAGGAACACACCTGGTCTTGGGTTTGAGATCAGTTTGCTGGTAAGAGTGCTGTCATGGCCTAGCCTAGGCCGTTTTCTTGTTTTAAGTGACATGGTTGATATTTGATTTGGTAATATGAAAAATCTCAGAGGAGCCTTAAAACTTGTGGGATATCCAGACGGGGCTTTGTCAAAAGAATTAGGTAGAAGGAAAAGAAATGAACACGCTTATAACCAGACAGTGTAAGGGGTAAAGCAATAAGGACAGGAGAAAGAACATGTGGCTCCCATTGTAGCCGGGGTCTCCGAGAAATTTATGAAAGAATTTCAAAACACCGTTCCCTGTCATGCTTTTAAATTTCGAAACAACACACTGAGGTGCATCACCGTACGCACAACTAGATTTAAGACGATACTTGTTATTTGTTTTTTGCTCAGGGTATTTGAGTATGTTAGTACAACGAGACACCAAGACTGTAAACACAAGAAAAGCGACATCATATACGCAGTGCAGTTACAGTGAGAAGCTCAAAAAAAACATAAATGCAAAGACTCAGAGGCCTGGTATACACAATGGACAACATTTCATCTCTATCTGTGGTATTCAGTTAAATCAACTGGACTGATTAGTAGTTTTTACTAGTCATCGCACTGGCTTCTCAATTTAGAAGGAATTGTACAAGAATCTGTTGTCAATTAAGGCACATTCCAGCATATAACCCCAAGGTGTCAGGGACCTTCTAAATGCAAGGTGTTGATTGTATTGAACTAAGAGGTGTTATCAAAACTGCCCAGGGTAAGGCCTCTAAACAGCAATGTAAAACAATTGGTATCAGACCCCCCACCCACACACATACAGACACTTTATTTTGACATCAGTGGCCTCCATGACACACACCTTTTTTAAACCAATCCTGTTCTTTTGCCAATATGTTGACATAACAATTTTTAAACGTATGTCCTTTTTCATTAAGATGCAGGTACACAGGCTGAGTCCTGACCTGAGGAATTGGGTCTATTGTGCGGGCCATACGTTGGTGCAGCTACTGTTTGGTCTCCCCCACATACAAATCAGAGCACTCTTCACTGCACTGTACTGGGTAGATATGGCGCTTTTCTTGTGTTTCGGTACGGGTCTTTCAAATGAACCAGTTGCTGCCTTAGTGTGTTGTTTGGTTTTAAAGGGTATGTCCACCCTTAATAAACATTAATTTATAATAGTAAATGTGCCCCCAGCCCCAACCGCTATAATAATTTTATTAAAAAGTCCCCAGATAGCTACTTACCATGCCTCGCTCCTTCGCCGCACTCCCCCGGCCCTCTGCTTGCACGGAAATGCTAGCAGGGGGCAGGAGGAAGAGGCGTCTGTGATTGGCTGCGAGGCAGCCAATCATGGAGCGGCTGCCGGCTTCTCAGTGCGGCGAAGGAGCGAGGCATGGTAACCCAATAACTATCTGGGGACTTTCTAAGAAAATTATTATAGCGGTTGGGGCTGGGGGCACGTTTACTATATATAAATAAAGGGATTTATGCTAGGGGGAGGGAGACCAGAGCGGATGGGAGAGGAAGGGGGAGAAGTGCTGCACTGCGCATGGCAACATTCTCCCGGAGGGGAGACAGGAGGCAGAGTCCATATGGACTCTGCTTCCCTCTGGTGGGCACTGGGGGACATTACAGGAGAACCATTTGGAGCTGGGATGTAAGGTAATGATTTTATTGCACTACACATTGGGGCCAGTAGTGGGGGGTGGATTATAGGTTTGGGGGTGGACATGCCCTTTAAGCAGACAGGGATAGGAAAATTATTTTCCTCTTGATGCCTCCCTTCACTGTTGGTATTCACGTTCTTTTTCTTCTTCCAGTTTTGACAGAGGCCAAGTTAAGGGCTCTCTGAGATGTTGAGTTTCCTTAGCTTAGCCTCTGTGTTAATAAGGGTTTTTTTCTGATCAGTGTTGGAGGGTTCTGATGACACCCAGTTTACCATCCTGACCTATACCAGCGGTTCAAGAAAGCCAGTGTGTTTTGCACCTCTTCCTGTGTAAATCTGATGCTGTGGCCCACAGCATTGATGTGTTCTTTGAAGGCTTGTACTTCCTTCTGGTGGAATTTAACCCAGGTATCATCCATATACCTGAGCCATTGGCTGGATGTAATATTCTTGAAGGTATTAAGAGCCTTTGTTTCCACTTCTTTCCACTTCCACTGTGTAATCTGAAATGGTGCAATTTTTAATACCTTTTACGTCTGGTTTAAGGACTATTGGTTTTTACTAGGTAAGCTGTTATACTTAAGTTGTTTTTGGTGATCTGGTCTAGTGCCACCCCTTCTCTCAGTCTGTGACTTGACCAATGACAAGACATACTGCAAGAAATTGTAAGAAAGCTTAAATCTGACAAGTGGCATACGCACATGCGTTTTGGCTGATCGCATCTGTGTATGAGGCTTCAGGATGTTCCAGCACAATAGGAGAGCAGCACAAGGCTGGACACCCGATATGCTTTACGTATCTAACTTTTGATTTCATTTAGGAGCTTTAACTCAGAGTATTTACTAAACATGATTTTGTTGTGCGTCCTTGAATTATTCAGCTGCTCCTGATGTCTAAAATAATATGTTTACTTCTAAAACGCCCATTGAAGCACAACATTTTTTTTTTTGAGATCTGTACATTTTTCTAGATTTTATTACTGAGATCCTAATCTTTTGATTGGGTCTAAATGTAGACCTGTGCTCGCCTTAGACTTCAGTAGAAAACCCTATACAAAGTTGCCAGGAGTACATTCTCTCTTGCTATTTTAGGGGTCGTTTTTTTTTTTTTGGGACAGAATTTTTGATAGTTTCGTACACGCCAAAAAGCAATAGGCAAAGCGGTCCCGCCATGACTGTCCATCTTCTGCAGATTTTGAGAGAGGACTCTTATTTTTTTCAATCAATCGATTCATATTGGTAAGCATGAAAAATCATCAAATCGGCATTTCAACCAATTCGATCACTTAGTCAAAACGTTCGAAATATAGACCCCCGCGTTTGCATGCTTAAAAGTGGGTGGTACACACTTTAATGATACCGTTGAATCCGGCGCATTGTCCCTTTATCTTTAGTGTGTGTAGTGCTTTTCCAGGTGCTACTAAGGCAGACTAACATTCACTGTCGGCCTTGAGTTCGTTCGGAAATGCCATAAATTTCCTACGGCTCTGGTTGTCTCCCTGTACTTAAAGTATAGGAGACGGCCACAGCTGAGGGAAACTTGCTGTCCCAAGCATTTCCTTATGCTTTCTCCTTATGTCTGTGTATAATAAATGTAAATGAAATACTGACTTCCGTTTGCAGGACCCTAGTAGAGACCGTTAGGGTCTTGCCCTTGACCCAGCGCCTGGGTTGATTCAGTTGCTCAGTAGAGATCTGAGCATCTTTGACCATCCAACATCCAATCAGTAGGAATTACTTTTAGGAACATTCCAAGGATGTGGTGCATCCGGGAAGAAGATGGACCGTTAGAACCTGAAATGTCAGCTCACTAATGTCAACAGTAGGGAACAGCAAAGGGTATGAAATCAACTGATTTTTCAAAAGGGAGAGAATATGTAGAATAACTAAGTACGCATTACACAAACTAACAATTTAACAAATATTGATAAATTCCACTGAACTGTCCCTTTAAATATCTGGTTAAAAACATCTAAAAATGTGCTGAATATATCAGTTGGGATTGGGGGCTGGCACATGACCAGTTTTCTGTTTTAAGTGTGGACATGCCATTTAACTATTTTTTACATGCATAAAAAGCAGCAATCTGTGTGAACAAGTTCTAAACCTCTGCTATATACTGCGGGGAGCACCTCTCTCCCTGTTCCTTTCATACTGGCTTTAGGGAAGATGTGTGGGCAGTAGTAGTTATTAACCTGATACACCCAGAGCTCATCTGGAGTTGCTAAACTTACACAGGTACGCCCATGTTGTTCTTGCACACCAGCTTTTAGTGGAGTGTTTTAAAATACCTCATTATGAATGCCAGACTGTTTAATTGGGTTGTAAATCTCAAATTATTTTTATTTTCTGTCTAAAAGTGTCGAAATATTCTCTTATACGTCTATGAAACATGGACCGCATTAAATAATAAAAATCACTTGCATTGCTCTCTTTTTCAGTAGCAGTAGTAGCACACATACGTATACAGTGGTTGGCAAAAGTATTCGTCCCCTTGAAGTTTTCCACATTTTGTCACATTACTGCCACAAACATGAATCAACTTTATTGGAATTCCACGTGAAAGACCACAAAGTGGTGTACACGTGAGAAGTGGAACGAAATCATACATGATTCCAAACATTTTTAACAAATCAATAACTGCAAAGTGGGTGGTGTAATTATTCAGCCCCCTGAGTCAATACTTTGTAGAACCGCCTTTTGCTGCAATTACAGCTGCCAGTCTTTTAGGGTATGTCTCTACCAGCTTTGCACATCTAGACACTGAAATTCTTTACCATTTTTCTTGCAAAACAGCTCCAGCTCAGTCAGATTGGATGGACCGCGTTTGTGAACAGCAGTTTTCGAATCTTGCCACAGATTTTCGATTGGATTTAGATCTGGATTTGACTGGGCCATTCTAACACATAGATATGTTTGTTTTTTTGCTCTAACTCTAAAGCTAGGTACAAACAGTCCAGATTTCTGAAAGATGACAGACAGGATCTGCAAGAGCCATCTTTCAAAGATCTGCATACACACAGTCCCGAGCGTTCTCCCTATGAACGCATAAGGAGAACGCTCGGGACTGTGTGTTTCCATCGGCCGCGCTAGACTCCTCTATAGGGAGTCTAGCGCGGTCGATGGAAATTTTCGGCCTTTCCCGAAGAGCGTTTGGCGGCCGCGCGCTCGTTCGGAAACGAGCGTACACACATAACGATAAAGCCCCGATAACGTCGGTATCGGGGCTTTATCGTTAGTGTGTGTACCCAGCTTTAGAGGTTTTCTTCCAAGATTGCCTGTATTTGGCTCCATCCATCTTCCCATTAACTCTGACCAAGCTTCCCTGTCCCTGCTGAAGAGGAGCGCCCCAGTGCATGATGCTGCCACCACCATATTTGACAGTGGGGATGGTGTGTTCTGAGTGATGTGCAGTGTAGTTTTTCACCACACATAGCGTTTTGCATTTTGGCCAAAATGTTATTTTGGTCTCCTCGACCAGAGCACCTTCTTCCACATGTTTACTGTGTCCCCCACATGGCTTGTGGCAAACTGCAAACCGGACTTCTTATGCTTTCTGTTAACAATGGCTTTCTTCTTGCCACTCTTCCATAAGGGCAACTTGTGCATGCACAACTAATAGTTGTCCTATGGACAGATTCCCCCACCTGAGCTGTAGATCTCTGCAGGTCGTCCAGAGTCACCATGGCCTCTTGAATGCATTTCTCATCGGCGCTCTCCTTGTTGGCCTGTGAGTTTAGGTGGACGGCCTTGTCTTGGTAGGTTTACAGTTGTGCCATACTCCTTCCATTTCTTAATGATCGCTTGAACAGTGCTCCGTGGGATGCTTTAAATTCTCAATAAATTTACCCCTGACCTGTCAGGTGTGTTTCTTGGACTTCACGGTGTGTTGCCTCAGAGCAGCGTTATTTGTACTGACATTAGATTACACACAGGTGCCACTCTGTTTAGTAATTAGCACTCATCAGGCAATGTCTATGGGCAACTGACTGCACTCAGACAAAAGGGGCCTGAATAATTACACATACCCCACTTTGCAGTTATTGATTGTTTTAAAATGTTTGGAATCATGTATGATTTACGTTCCACTTCTCACGTGTACACCACGTGGAATTCCATGTGGAATTCCAATAAAATTGATTCATGTTTGTGGCAGTAATGTGACAAAATGTGGAAAACTCCAAGGGGGCCGAATACTTTTGCCAACGACTGTATTGCTACTTCTCTTTCTGTTTGCTTTCAATGATGGATGTGACAGTTGACATCTCAGCCAATGACTGAATGCTAAATGCTTTTTCCCTGGCTGCCTCCTTTTGAGCATGACAAGCTTGTAACCAGCTTGGAAAGGAGACAGAACCTTTTGAGAGGCAGAGGAGTGGGAGAAAAATGTTTTGCGCATAACAGGTTAGTCCTACGCTTTCTAACTATACTGGTTTTTGGTTTGAGGGATGTTTTTCAAATATACAATAGTATAGTATAGTATTTGAGGTTGAATAAAGACAGTGGTAAAAGATCTGACAAAAAAGATCTTTAGAAAATCACAGACCAAATCTGCAGCCCTTTAAGTACAAGGAGACGACCGCAGGCAGGTGGAAATTTTCAGACATTTCCGAAGCAATCGCAAGCACCATGATGAACTTTAGTAGGCCTCGGAGCCCACAGAAATACGCTAAAATGATAAAGGCCGATACCATCAGATCCAATGTATAGATAGCCCCTTTATTGTTAGTGTGTGTACTCACCTTTAGTAATGATCAATAGGTGATGTGTTCTAAAAATTACGTCTCTGACATTTCCCCAAAGAAGGCTGTTTTGATCAATGGGAGTGGAAAGTAACTGGGAGACCCCCTGCGGCACAGGAGAACAAAGGTTAAATACACAGTGACAGATCCCAAACAATAACACAAGGGGAACTCAGACTTAAGGTTCATACACATGTGCAATATGCATCCGCGATCGAACGAGTGTACGAACTTTAGTATGTATAGTGTAGTATTTGAGGTTGAACATTTCCTGCCTTACTGATGATCCAGAAAAAGGAACACCCCCCCCGAATTGAAGGGGGGGGGGGGGGAATTACTTCCTGAATCCAAGTGGGAATCAGAAATATTCCTGAATCAACTCTACTTTATATATCAATACCAGTAACTGCAACATTCCTTGTTTGCAGAAACTCATCCAGCTTTTTTTTTTTTAAACTATTCGTGTTGATTTGCTGTTGAAATCCGCAAGTGGAGAGCGGGAGGTAAGTTTTACTCTGGAACTTAGGCGTTCTATTATTCACAGGATGGTGGGAAAAAGCAATTTCAGTTCCTAATAATAATAAGATGAGCATCTTTATACAGTGGGAAGATCATTAGCTGGTCTTTAACAGGGGGAGATCATTAGCTGGTCTTATACAGTGGGAAGATCATTAGCTGGTCTTTATACAGTGGGAAGATCATTAGCTGGTCTTTATACAGTGGGAATATCATTAGCTGGTCTTTATACAGTGGTAAGATCATTAGCTGGTCTTTATACAGGGGGGAGATCATTAGCTGGTCTTATACAGGGAAGATGTTAGCTGGTCTTATACAGTGGGAATATCATTAGCTGGTCTTTATACAGTGGGAAGATCATTAGCTGGTCTTTATACAGTGGGAAGATCATTAGCTGGTCTTTATACAGTGGGAATATCATTAGCTGGTCTTTATACAGTGGTAAGATCATTAGTGGTCTATACAGGGGGGAGATCATTAGCTGGTCTTTATACAGTGGGAAGATTGTTAGCTGGTCTTCATACAGTGGGAATATCATTAGCTGGTCTTTATACAGTGGTGAGATCATTAGCTGGTCTTTATACAGTGGTAAGATCATTAGTTGGTCTTTATACAGTGGAAGATCATTAGCTGGTCTTATACAGTGGGAAGATCATTAGTTGGTCTTTATACAGGGGGAAGATCGTTAGTGGTCTTTATACAGTGGGAAGATCGTTAGCTGGTTTTATACAGGGGAAGACGTTGAGTGGTCTTATTACAGGGAGAAGATCGTTAGCTGTCTTTATACAGTGGGAATATCATTAGCTGGTCTTTATACAGGGGAAGATATTAGTGGTTTATATACAGGGGAAGATGATGATGTCTATACACATAAAGACTTAATAAGAAGAATATATAAGGGGAGACTTGTGTCTTATACAGGGGAAGATTTAGCTGGTCTTTAACAGGGGGAAGATCATTAGCTGGTCTTTATACAGGGGGAAGATCATTAGCTGGTCTTTATACAGGGGGGAAGATCTTAGCTGGTTTTTAACAGGGGGAAGATCATTAGCTGGTCTTTATACAGGGGGAAGATTGTTAGCTGGCTTATACAGTGGGAAGATCGTTTTAGCTGGTCTTTATACAGGGGGAAGATTGTTAGCTGGTCTTTATACAGGGGGAAGATGTGTTAGCTGGTCTTTATACAGGGGGAAAGATAGTGAGACGGAAGATTTAGCTGTAGCAGCAAGAGATTAAGAGGGTCTAAGAAGATGTTAGTAGAAAGAAGATTGTTAAGGAAGAAGAGTTGGCTGTAAAGATAAAAGAGAAATTAAAGGAAAGTTGAAAAGGATAAGAAAAAGAAGAAGAAGTTGTTAGCTGGTCTTATACAAAGGGGTGAAGATTGTTAGTGTCTTATAAAGGGGGAAATGTTAGCTGGTCTTTATACAGGGGAAGATGTTAGACTGGTCTTTATACAGGGGGAAAGATTGTTAGCTGTCTTCTTTATACAGGGGGAAGAATGTTAGCTGGTCTTTATACAGGGGAAGGATTGTTAGCTGGTCTGTTATACAGGGGGGAAGATCGTTAGTCTGTCTTTATTACAGGGGGAAGAGTGTTAGCTGGTCTTATCATGGGGAGATTGTTAGCTCTGCTACAGGGAAGATCGTTAGGTTTACATAGGGGGAAGATTGTTAGCTGGT
>JAACNH010003966.1:0-26285 GCA_019447015.1 Hymenochirus boettgeri
AGTATGTCCCAATAATATCCCAGTTATATTCCAGTAATATCCCAGATATATCCCAGTCTGGAATATAAAACTGTGATATACCTGAATATTACTGGAATATAATGGGATATTATTGAGACATACTGTATCTAGGATATTACTGGAATATAACTGAGATATTACTGGAACATTATTGGGATATTACTGGGATATACCTGGGATATTAAGGGACATAACTGGGATATTACTGGGATATAATGGGTATCACTGGGATATTACTGGAAATTCCAGTTATATCCCAGATATGTCCCAATAATATCCCAGTTATATTCCAGTAATATCCCAGATATATCCCAGTCTGGAATATAACTGTGATATACCTGGAATATTACTGGAATATAACTGGGATATTACTGAGACATACTGTATCTAGGATATTACTGGAATATAACTGAGATATTACTGGAACATTGTTGGGATATTACTGGGATATATCTGGGATATTAAGGGATATTACTGGGACATAACTGGGATATTACTGGGATATACTGTATCTAGGTATTTACGGAATATAACTGAGAATACTGAGACATACTGTATCTTAGGATATTACTGGAATATAACTGAGATATTCTGGAACATTATTGGGATATTACTGGGATATATCTGGGATTATTAAGGGATATTACTGGGACATAACTGGGATATTACTGGGATATTACTGGATATAAACTGGGATATTACTGAGACATACTGTATCTAGGATAATACTGGAATATAACTGAGATATTACTGGAACATTATTGGGATATTACTGGGATATATCTGGGATATTAAGGGAATTACTGGGACTAAACTGGGATATTACTGGGTATTACTGGAATTAACTGGGATATTACTGGAATATAACTGGGATATACTGGAATATAACTGGGATATTACTGGAACATTATTGGGATATTACTGGGATATATCTGGGATATTAAGGGATATTACTGGGACATAACTGGGATATTACTGGGATATACTGTATCTAGGATATTACTGGAATATAACTGAGTAACTGAGACATACTGTATCTAGGATATTACTGGATATAAATGAGATATTACTGGAACATTTGGGATATATCTGGGATATTAAGGGATATTACTGGGACATAACTGGGATATTACTGGGATATTACTGGATATAACTGGATATTACGAGACATACTGTATCTAGGATATTACTGGAATATAACTGAGATATTACTGGAACATTATTGGGATATTACTGGGATATATCTGGGATATTAAGGGATATTACTGGGACATAACTGGGATATTACTGGAATATAACTGGGATATTACTGGAATATAACTGGGATATTACTGGAATATAACTGGGATATTACTGGAATATAACTGGGATATTACTGGAATATAACAGAAATATAACTGGGGTATCACCAGGATATTATTGGAATATAACTGGGGTATCATTGGGATATATATGGGATATAGCTATAATATTTCTGGGATATCACAGTTATGTGCAGATGTTCTAGAGAAGTGAACTGAATGACAATGTGGATTCTAGACAAGGGACATAAGTTCTAGACTAGGGACATATGTTTTAGACTGGGTGTAGATGTTCTAGACAAGGGACAGGTTTTCTAGACAAGACAGATGTTCACACAAGGACCAATGTTCTAGACAAATCACAGATGTTAAGACTAGGTGCAGTTTTTGACTGGTGTTCTAGACTAGGGACAGCGTGTTTATACTAGGTTCATTTGTTCTATGGGACAGTTGTCTACACTGGGGAAGAAGTTCTAGACTAGGTGCTGATGTTCTAGACAAATAACGGAAAGTGTTTTGGACTGGGGCAGATGTTCCTATTTTCTAGACTAGGGGCAGATCCTAGATAAAGGCAGATGTTCTAGGCTAGGGACAGATATTTTTTCTTAGTATAAAATTTGTTTATACTGGGGACAAAGGTTTTAGACTGAGGAGACATGTTCTAGGCTAGGTGAGTTGTTCTACACTAGGGACCAAACAATGAGATCTAATAAAATCTATGAAGTAATTGTAAACATGTTCTGTCCATGTGACATGTCGTAATGTATTTACCATGTAACTGTATCCTGTCCTTTGCCTGACTTCTATAAGGTCACCAGCAAAAATGTCCAAATACAACGTTTAGAACCTCAAACTGTTTAATCTGTATATTTCCCATGGTGGTAGGAATACTGTAAAACGGGGGAATTTATATAAGTACCATAGTTGCCCTTTAAACATCCTCGTTCTTAGTATTTTGTTAAGTTACTTTAGAGTGGCAAAGGTATTTTTGGTAATTAATGATATTCCTTAATATCGGAACCTTTCTGTGGTTTCCCCAATGACATTGGCATTTAATTATCTCTTCTACCAAACATTGTATCCTCAAAGTCCTCCGCCGGGGCTATAGAAATCTCCCTCCCAGGACCCCATTCTCCCCTGTTAAAAGGAAAAGGGCCACGAAATTATGGAGCAAGTCACATTAGAGATGTTCCTATTAATAGCCTACGAAATAATTAATATTTAAAAGCCTTTGGATGTTAATAAAATGTTATAAAAGCCCTCCTGCCTGAAAAGTTAAATACAGATTCACCAGCCCAGCGCTATTTAAATATTAAAATGATTGAAATTGTGGCTCCTCCTGTCCACATCTGACACACCAATAAACCTCCTGTCCCTGTCTTCAGCAAAGATTTTTGGTTGCTTGTGAGCTTGTAACAATGACCCTCAGAGAGGCTGATGGGATGTGTAGTTTACAAACGGAGAGATTATTAATACTGGACATTTTCAGAACAACATTAGATGGAATGAAAATTAATCTTACACCATGTGGATTTGCAAAGTCAAAATTGTGCAAGGCAAACCTGACTGACTGTTGCAGTTAGGACTGATTTGGCCGGGACGAATTACTGTGAGTCACGGTGAATGTTGCCATAGTAAGACCGCACTATAATTTTCCAACATGTCCGATCACCTTTCGCCTGATCTGGAAAAGGGCGATTGACATCAGTAGCTGCCGCTGGTGAACTCAGCACAAATAGACAAAAATATCTGTCAGTGAGGGACTAGGCCACACTGTGCGTTTTGTTTTTGCGTTTGCGATTTTCCAAAATCATTGAAACGCGGCAACGCAAAAAACTCGCGTTTTTCGGTGCGATTGCGTTTTGCGTTCTGCATTTATCGCAATGCAGCGTTTTCCTATACTTATTGAAGAAATCGCAAACGCAACGAAAATCGCACATGAAATCGCATGGCTGATGCGATTTGCGTTTCAGTGTGGCCTTAGTTGGCAAAACTGCTCGTGTGCAAACAGCCTTAGGCTGTGTCCGCAATTGGAGCGCATATGACTGTGCAAAAAACGGGATAGCATGCACTCTGATTAACGGATCGCAACGCAGTTAGGTGGCCAGTCTACTGCCCAACACAAGTGTGAGCTTTTAACAGCAGCCGAACCAATGATCTGCATGTGTTTAAAACGTGTTGTGTGGCCTAGCCCTAAGAGTTTATAGAATGATGCCAAATGTGGACTTAGCACAATCATTAAAATGTAATTAATGGTATTAGTGATGGTTTTCCGAGAAAGAATTTATGAGGATAATTGAATGGGGAAAAGTTAATTTAACAGACCAATTTTTAACACAATAAAACTTATTGTAATACTGGAACTGTATTGTCCTTATATGTGTGTGCATGGGCCCCTTTACTGTGATGCTTAAAAGCCACTGACTCCCATTAAGCTTATCAATTATCATCATTGATAACTCAATGCAAAGGCAAAAAGGTCGCCCCCTTGTGGTCTAAAAAACGCCAGCAAACAGCAGAACATTGAATTGAAATAGTCCCTGCTGCCGGCCTGCAGAGAGGGTCCAATTAGGTCAGTGATGGGAAATCCACTGTGCTGCTCCTCCTGTCATGTTACATTTAGTTAGAAAAGCCAATTGTGGCCCCTGCTACTGGCACTGTAAGACAAAGAAGGTTTGTTTGGGTATGAAAGAGTAGTTAAACCCTTCGTTGGGATGTGAAATCCTCCCTCTATATTACACATCAGAGTTTAATTAAAACCGAGTAGTAACACGTTAAATGGTGATAACGACTGAGTCACCAATGTGATGAGGATTAACTACCCATGATCCCTAGTTCATTACACATCCTCTATTACCAGCCTCAGTTACATGTTATGAATTGACCCAGAGAAACACTGGAAACTCATAAACTTTTCATGGCCATCACATGTTACAGAGCCATCAATGACCAGAGTCAGCAACACATGATACAGAGATGGAAACGTGAATACCGTGCAGTGAGTGGGTGTCAATGTGATAAAGAGATGGATGGCTATGATGGAGTTAAAATATTGACTGTTCGTATATGTGTGTACAGTATATGTATATATGTGTGTACGGTATGTATATCTGTATATATCTTAATATATATATATATATATATATATAGGCCCCATACAATATCATATTAACTGCACACTGGCATACTTTATAAACAAAGGGGTTTAGTATACATTACTGTGATCACATGAATGAAAAAGCCTTCCAACCACGTCAAGGTAACCCCAGTCTGGAAGGTCCTAACGTCTAACCTTTTCAATTTCTTTTACTTCAATTACCATTAGCAAACTTTGCATTTCTCATTCAATTAATGTAATTGAAGTAAAGAAATGTAAAAAGGTTAGACGTTAGGAATATGGAATATTCAGGAATATGCACAGGCTGGCATTATAAAAAGTAATAAAACTGATGGTAAAAAAAAAAAACACGAGAGTTTGTATCCCGTTAACCCATTTTCTTTACATTCTATAGTGACCAAATGAATGCATACACAAAACACAGAATCATAGTGCTCATCCAATTCTAAGCACACTCTTCTCATGCCAACATGCTGTTTAAATAGGAGGGATTGATGGCATCACAGACAAAAGCCACAGGACACCATGGTCCCAAAAGAGAAGGATACACAACAGATATGGTCTTTGCCTACAGGAATTTTAAAGGATATAGGAAGATAATTGGCAGTGGACATAAAGGCACTTTGGTGGGCTGTCAATGGCTATGAAGCACCAGAGAATTGCCAGTCCCTCCAAATAAGCGCCGATACCTGGGGTTCATTAGCCGGTGCCCCCATCCAGCATTCTATGTGACTGCACAGGCAAAAAATCCAGACCTTAAGGTACAAACAATAGTGGGACGGTTAGACTGTGCGTAGTTTAACAAACCCCTCTCTAACCAAAGAGCTTTGCTACAGGCATTCCCCCACTAGAAACTAGGAGACCCCACCTTAGATACCAGGGAAGGTCCAGCCAAAGGTGTGAGACAACTCTATGACCCGACAAAGCCCAGTGTGCGGCTATATGATCTGTGCAGACAAGAAACTTATCTCCTGTGCTGGGCAACACTATAGTAGAACTGGGAGTGGAGCTATGGATATATAGATTCATGTAGAATAGTGTCTGCAGAGCAGATGCTAAACTCTGCTAGATCAATAGTAAGTCAGCCCACACTGCTATATATTATAAGTAATATGCATAGCAGACAGGAGAGAAATCAGTACGTTATTCAGACTGCTGACAACAACGGAGGAGGTACGGGGGGAGTGGGAACAAAACTTAAGATCAATGAAGGTAAAGAACATCCCAAAATAACTAAAGAAAAAACTACAAAGTGCAAGGAAGCCAATAAAGGGACAAGAAGGAATTCAAAAAAGACAGGAGCAAAATGAGGTTCTGCACAGAGAAAACATCAGCAAAGGTCCCCATTGCAAGGACCTGGACAAACAAGGCTGAAGGAAACCGCAGGATATGAAAAAAGTGTGAGTATAAAGACAGACAAGCAAGGGACAAGAGGGAGCACAAAGAATTGAAGAGGCCAAAGAGCATAAAAGGGCAAAAGCCACCAAAGACCATTCAAACTGGAAAGAGACAAGCAACAGGGGTGGGTGGAATGGGGGTTTCCAGGAAACAGGCAGGAAATCAGATTTAAAGAAAAAGTGAAACAAGGCAAGGGCAGTGGGAAACAGGCACCATGATAGCCATAGGATCCTTCTAGTTATAAAGTTAGGAGGTGTTGAAAACAAAAGTATTGTTGGATTTTGACTGTTTACTATGTAAGTCAATACTCTCTACAATTTAAATGCTCTCTACAAACACATCCACGTCAATACTCTCTAAAACACACACTATGTCAATACTATCTACACCCATCCAACTGTCAATACATCACAACCCATCCAAATAAACTCTTACAATGCATTCACTGACATACTCTCTACACGCATCCTACTGTCATACTCTCTACAAACCATCCTAACGTCAATACTCTCTACAATGCATTTTACTGTCAATACTCTCTACAAACGCATCCTACTGTCAATACTCTCTACAACCCATCCTACCGTCAATACTCTCTACAACCCATCCTAGTCAATACACTCTACAACACATCCTACCATCAATACTCTCTACAATGCATTTTACTGTCATACTCTTACAACCCATCCTACTACTGTCAATACTCTCAACGACCATCTACTGTCAATACACAGTACAAACACATCCTACCATCAATACTCTCTACAATGCATTTTACTGTCAATACTCTCTACAACCCATCAACTGTCATATTCTCTACATCTATCCTACTGTCAATACACTCAAACACATCCTACTGTCAATACTCTCTACAACTCCTCCTACTGTCAATACTATCTACAATGCATCCTACTGTCAATACTCTCTACAATGCATTATGCTGCAATACTTCTACAATATATCCTAGTCATGCTCTCCAAACTCATCCTCTGTCAATACACTCTTCAACATCCTACTGTCAATACCCTCTATAAACACATCCTACTGGCAATACTCTTAAAATGCATCCTACAGCGCAATACTCTACAACGCATTCTACCGTCATACTATCTATAAACACATCCTATGTCAATACTCTACAATGATCCTACTGTCAATACTCTCACAACGCATCATAACTGAGATATTACTGGAACATTATTGGGATATTACTGGGATATACCTGGGATATTAAGGGACATAACTGGGATATTACTGGGATATAATGGGTATCACTGGGATATTACTGGAAATTCCAGTTATATCCCATCCCCGTGATAACCATTATATCCCAGCTAATATGCCCGTATGTCCCTTAATATCCCAGGTATATCCCGTAATATCCCATAATGTTCCAGTAATATCTCAGTTATATTCCAGTAATTCCTAGATACAGTATGCTCAATAATATCCCAGTTATATTCCAGTATATTCAGGTATTCACAGTTATTTCCAGACTGGGATATATCTGGGATATTACTGGAAATAAACTGGGATATTTTGGGACTATCGGGGATATAACTGGAATTTCCAGTAATATCCCAGTGATACCCAATATATCGCGTAATATCCAAAATATCCCAGGAGACCCCATTTATTCCAGTAGCAGTAGGTGGACAGGTGCACAGCTCAATGTCATACACAGCCTTGTAGAACACCAGATACGTGGTACACTAAGGCTGGGAAGAAAATTGTATCAAACAACCTATGGAGCAAGCCAGATGGTACAAAAGCCTCTAAAATAGTCCCCAATAAAAGGCCACAACTACGAATGGATAAGTGCTAAAACGTTTATGGTGACTCATGAATACCGGTATCAAGTACTCAAAGTAAAGTGCACATAACCCCCCCCCTTCACTCACCTTACATACCCCAACACAAAACATATACATAACCTAAAACTAGTACACACGCATATCACACCCGGGCCGTCCCCGTACTAAAAAGAGGAAGTTAGCTGGTGAGCTAACGGTGGATATCGATCCTAGTGCAGGTACACATAGTTAATTCAACAGAAACGGGACTTTTTTTTTGTATTGGTTTTGTAATGTGTTTGTTCTGGGGTATGTTAGGTGAGGGAAGGAGGGGGGGTTTGGCACTTTATCTTTAAGTACTCGCGTTTCATGGTCACCAATAAACGTTTTGCACTTTATGAGCCTTACGTAGTTGTGCCTTTTGTTGGGGGACTATTTTTTAGATGGCTCTTGTACCTCTGGCTTGCTCCATAGGTTTGTTTGACCCAGTTATATTCCAGTAATATACCAGTGATATCACAGTAGAACCCTGTAATATCCCAGCACTGTATTATGTCAGTATAAAGATGAGGGTTATGGACATTTCAATGCTGATTCTTTGAATGGTCCAATAATAGTTTATTGATTCCTAAACCATTTTCGTATATTTGTCTCTTTGACTTTCAAGAGACTTGTATAGGATGAACTAATTGGTTCTGTTCTTTTTGTTAATGTGATTTGCGTTGTTTTGTGGCCTCCTCACCTTCTGCTTTTCCAGTGATTAATGACATTTCTGTGGACCTGAAACATCCTCACTCAGCTAAAACCTTCCCACTAATCCCCTTAACCTCGTTTATCCTTCAAACTCAATATCAATCCATCTGGTGGGAGATGATATTCCTCATTTTATCTGCTGCTTTTCTCTATATAAATAATATTCACATTACCGCAACCCCCCACCCCTAGTTTCTAAGATGTCACTGTCTGAATAATAATACATACTGGGAGTCCGTATAGGATATTAACAATTGACTACAGGAACAATACATTGTCCAATCATAGACAGCAAGAACATCAGGTCCATCTACATTTGAAGCATTCAACAATCATCCATTCTCTTTAGTGCTATAGTTAAACATTAGTCTATACAACTTTATTTCCTCTTTTTTTATATTCTACACCATATTTGCCAGGATTTATGGTAGAACCACAGTGTTCCTCTTGTGGGACATTTGTGACACTCACACAAACGACACTTTTCTCTCTCACCACCATTCTGGTAGAATTGTTCCAGGGTTGCAATGGTATAAACATTGTATAATAACATAATAATATATAACAACACCATGTAAATAAATGGGTACATTGGTGGATGGAGACCATTTCTCTCCTGTTCCTAGGGAGCTAGACCTTTAAAGGGCTGAGAGCATAGATATGATGGGTCAGTCTTGACAACAAGGGATACAATGAACCTATTAACAGCTCTGTGTGCAGTAGGAGATTAGCGGATTTAGCGCATCCTAGAACCTCCTTCCACAAAATGTAGCCATCTATGTAGCCGATAACAGGCAAAAGTATAGGATCCAACAAATTATCGGACATGTGTATTGTGTCTATCATTTGAGGCAGTTACCACTATAAAGGCAGACTGAGAGGTTATATGTATGAAATAAAGTGATTAGATTGTGAGCCCTTCAGTGCAGGGCTGCATGTTATCCATCATACCGTAGTAGTAATAATAAGGTTCAAATTAACATTAATGTAAAGGACTGCATAAATGTTTTCTTTTCCTTATTGTCCTTTATATGGGTGGCAGGTCCGTACTGCTCTATCAGAATTGAGAGGGACCACCTCAGTCCTTAGTTAATAAGAGATGGCTCGATGGTTTCTAAATAAAGATAATACCGGATTGGATCTGCCCATTAACTAAATCTGTGTATTTCAATGGGATTGGAAAATTTTATGATTATGATGATTATGATGATTAGGATAAATAACTGGAGACATTGGGTGTAAATTGAAGAATGACATGTAATAAAGAGGCTATGGCTATAGGGAGTGGATAGGGTGAGTGAGGGGGACTAGGTGTTTTGTAATAGCATGGGACCATGGTCCACAGAGGAGATAGGAATTGGTAGGGTGAGTGGGGGACGTGTGTTTGTAATAGCAGTGGGACCATGGTCCCTAGAGGAATAGGGAATGGATAGTAGGTGAGGGTACTTTGTTTGTAATAGCATTGGAGCCATGGTCCACAGAGGAGATAGGAGTGGATAGGGTGAGTGAGGGGTGACTAGGTTTTGAATAGCAGTGGGACCATGGTCCACAGAGGAGATAGGGAATGGATAGGGTGAGGCGAGGGGGACTAGGTGTTTGTAATAGCAGTGGGACCATGGTCCACGAGGAGATAGGAAGTGGATAGGGTGAGGTGAGGGGGACTAGGTGTTTGTAATATAGCAGTGGGACCATGGTCCACAGAGGATAGGGAGTGGATAGGGTGAGGTGAGGGGGACTAGTGTTTTGTAATAGCAGTGGACCATGTCCACAGAGGAGATAGGGAGTGGATAGGGTGAGTTAGGGGGACTAGGTGTTTGTAATAGCAGTGGGAGCATGTCCATAGAGTAGATAGGAGTGGATAGGGTGAGGTGAGGGGGACTAGGTTGTTTGTAATAGCAGTGGGACCATGGTCCATAGAGTAGATAGGGAATGGAATAAGGGTGAGGTGATGGGGACTAGGTTTTTGTATAGCAGTGGGACCATGGTCCCATAGTGGAGATAGGAATGATAGGGTGAGATGAGGGGGACAGTGATTTGTAATAGCAGTGGGACCATGGTCCATAAGGAATAGGAAGTGGATAGGGTGAGTGAGGAGACTAGTGTTGTAATAGCAGTGGGACCATGGTCCATAGAGGAGATAGGAATGTGATAGGTGAGTGATGGGGACTAGGTGATTGTATCAGCGGGACCATGGTCCATAGAGAAGATGGGAATGGATAGGTGAGGTGAGGGGACTAGGTGTTTGTAATAGCAGTGGAACCATGGTCCATAGAGGAGATAGGGAATGGATAGGGTGAGATGAGGGGGACAAGTGATTGTAATAGCAGTGGGACCATGGTCCATAGAGGAGATAGGGAATGGATAGTTGAGGTGAGGGGACTAGGTTTTTGTAATAGCAGGGGACCATGGTCCATAGAGGAGATAGGAATGTGGATAGGGTGTGGTGAGGGGGACTAGGTGTGTGTAATGCAGTGGGACATGGTCCATAGAGGAGATAGAGTGGATAGGGTGAGGTGAGGGGGACTAGTGTTTGTAATCGCAGTGGACAATGGTCCATAGAGGAATAGGGAGTGATAGGGTGAGGTGAGGGGGACTAGGTGTAATAGCAGTGGAACCATGGTCCATAGAGGGAGATAGGGAGTGGATAGGGGGGTGAGGGGGACTAGTGTAATAGCAGTGGGACAATGGTCCATAGAGAGATAGGGAGTGGATAGGGTGAGGTGAGGGGACTAGGTGTAATAGCATTGGGACGTAGGAGTGGATGGTGAGGTGTGGAGGGGGACTAGGTGTAATATGCAGTGGGACATGGTCCATAGAGAGATATGGAGTGATAGGGTGGAGGTGATGGGGACTAGGGTGTAATAGCATGGGACAATGGTCCATAGAGGAGAGAGGAGTGGATAGGGTGAGGTGATGGGAACTAGGTGTAATAGCAGTGGACATGGTCCATAGGGAATTAGTGGGATAGGGTAAGGTGATGGGACTAGGTGTAATAGCATTGGACCATGGTCCATAGAGGAGATAGGGAGTGGATAGGGTGAGGTGAGGGGGACTAGTTGTAATAGCAGTGGGCCAAGATAGGTGGCGCATAGGGTATAGGAGTGAGGTAGGGGAAGGGATGGAGCTAGGGAAAATAGCGTGGGACCAGATGGTCCATAAGAGGAGATATAGGGAGTGGGATAGGTGAGGTGATGGGGACTAGGTATGAAATAGAGTGGGAATGCTCGGTGTCAAAGGGCAGTGGAGCAGATGGTATGACCAAAATACGGTGCGTACTGCGTGGACTGACCCATACCGAGGCAGTAGCCAATGCCTTGCAGCTCCCGCATGGGGCGACTCGCGGGTTTGAAGCAGTGACCATTGGGCAACTAAGGAGACCCTAGCAGCGGTAGGGGTGATTAGGCAGGGGGATAGCGTACAGTGGACGCCTGGGTGGGGTGATAGGGCCAGGATCGACTAGTGTAATAGCATGGGACCATGGTCATAGGGTCGGAGGGAGTGTGGTATCAGGTGCTCAGTGGGACTGCTACCATAATCAGGCATATAGGGGAGGCTGATGCGGACCTAGTTAATGCAGTGGAATGGTCCATAGGAGAAGGTGGTGATAGGATTGACCGGTGAGGACCTCTGATCAGTGGGACAATCGACATAGAGGAGAGCGCAAGGAGGGTGAGTGAGGAGGTTGTAACCTAGACAGGTGGGACAAAGAATTGGTCCATGTTAGAGGTAGAGAATAGGGATGGATAGGGTGATGTGAGGGGACAGTGTGTAATAGCAGTGGGACCATGGTCAACGAGAAGACTCGTGTAGTGGATGGTTAGGTGATGGGGGACTAGGATGTAATAGCAGTGGGTCATTAGTTTTACGGCTAGCCACACTAGTGCGTTCTCACATGTAGAAAGTATAGCCAGGCTAACACAAATGGGTGGCAAAAGCTGCATGTGCTCTGATAATAGATGGTAAAAATGTGATATTGTTTACATTGCGATCTTCACAACGTGTTAACATGGTTGATGAGATTTGGTCAGCGCACCCGCAACGCTTGAATTAACCCCGAGACTGGTCTGGCAGATGGCATGCTGCCAATGCTATTCACCTAGTGTGTGGTTAACCGATGGGAGTAGATAGCGTGCATTAAGTACGTTGTTCTCTCTTATGCTAGGGTGAGAGGCGAGAAAGAAATGACTGAATTTCTGGACACAATGTTAGGGAGCTGTATTGTTTTGCCTGAAACTTGTCCGTTCAATAATGGCTCTACAGTCCATAATCGTATTAATGACAACACCATTCAATCCCTGACGAATTCCACATGTGTACATGGGAAACTAATACATAGCTTGCCGTTACCATAGCTTGCAGTCTTAGTTTAGAACATGGATAGACAGATTGTTTTAGGTTTAATACAGTGAGTGCCATCCTTATACAATATCGAGGATTCTGGGAGTGTGCATTTAGGCCTTAATAATACAAAAGTCGCTATAAAAAATGTGATAGTTATTGAAGATCTTCAAGTAGTTTGCAGTATAAGGGGAGCAGTCCGCCTGGCTGTGTTGCATATAAGAGGCTACAATTCTCAGTACTGATGGAGAATTATGGTTTCAGAGACTAACAGGTGGAAATTGGTTCTGCTTAAATAATTGGAAAACATTGAAAGGAATTTCCCATTGATTTATAAACACACCACATCCTTTCTTAGAAACTATAACAGTTATGTTAATGCAGTTTAAATAATCTGTGGGACTTTACCTTTAATGTGGCCTCCGAGCTATATAGACTTTAATATTGATAGCCATACACTAGACTGCCCGGCATATCTACTCACTATGGCTGGCTTACATTATATACGATGCTATTCGCTATACATCCCTAGCTCATGGACTGGCCAATGCTCGATCGTCGTATAGATCTCTACTTAGTCTTCCTGACTCATAGACTATTGACATTTGATAAATACTGTAGAGCTATACACTATATAGAACATTTAATACTGAGTCCCATCACCTCACGCTGCGCCTAACAACATCTACGATACGACATTTAATACTCCTAGTCGATCGCCATAGCATTGGACCATGTTCTATACACGACGATTTATATAATGCTGACAGTCTACTACCACTATGTCACGACAAGTTAATATGCTCAGACCTCACCCATGCACGGCATAAGACTCTTCCACAGACGTATGTGTCGATCCTATGACTGGCGCTACTGCGATTGCTAACATACACTAGTTCAATAGCCCATTCATACATCACTCCTGATGAGCTCATACACACTACTGCCTCACTCTTTTACCGCTATGGTCACCTGTGATTGGCCATACGAGGCTATTTAAGCGCTAGTTCCCATTCAACTCAGCTTATACCGTAGCCTACCATATACATGACTACTGCCAATGAGCTATCCTCTATCAGACGATATAGGTCCCTAATGTGCGATGTTGCGAGTTCCGACATATATAGACATTTAATGGATGGCCATACACTATATAGACCATTATTTGATAGTAGAATTGCTCTTCCACCTATATAGACATTTAATTATAGATTGCTATTCACTATAAACCATTAAATAATAAGGGTGGCCCATTACCTATGTAGACATTTAATATGATGGCCATATAAACTAGAGACATTGGAATGGTATAAAGGCCTACACTATACGTAAAAGACAATTAAATCAAAAAGAATGGGGGCGACTTTCACATCATAGTGACGATTTAATTGATGTCCTCACTATGTTATACATTTTCTGGAGGTGGCCCAAGAGGCTAGATAGTGTTGAAATGTATCGGCCTTACACAATAGACTTTACTAGGGACGACTGTACACTATGAGATTTAATATAGATTTAATATAGATAGACTTTAATATAAAGTTAGGACGAATAAAACACCCGTTTATAACTTGCACCTGTGAGCTGTGCCATCGAGATACGCGCAGATTGGGACAAATTATAAAGTATGTCGGATAGCCCACGGTAAACAACAAATACTATAAAGTAGAGTGTACATGTTAATAGGATGACCTACCCACTAATTGATACATTCCAACCACTAGCAAGATTCAGATCCTGCCGGTGGTGTGATTATGGGGATGACAATCTACTGATCATTTTGTTCCTCACGGAGACACACTATTTAATATTGTCACAAAAGTTTATATTATTTTTTTTAATTTATGCGAGTTCAAGGCGACCATAGGCTTACACGAAGCGCTAGATTGCTGACACAAGTAATACAAGAGTGAACTGAACTCACTAGTCAGCATGCACTCCAGGGGTGGCACAATGTAGATAGTGAGACACAAGTTAGCATAAATCATTGTGAGTTAGTTAGCACAGTGTGAACTTTTGGAGGATGGGAAGACATATATGAGTACATACAAAGTAGGTAGTCTGCTGTGAAAGGACTGGAAAAGCTGACTGTAGCGACAGATGGTTGGGTCAGCGATGCGTGGCTATTGTAAATGAAAAGGAAGTGACATTAAGACCAGGGAACTTTCCAACTTCTCTAATGCTTGACTTCTACGACGGATTGCAGAAATCTAAGGCAAATCCTCACTGATCCTGACGACTCATTTCACTGTATATCGATCAACCGACAGACAACAGTACATTATAGCAATAACCAAGTGGGATGATTAACAGTTAGTTGGATGAGGAAGAATTTCCCTTTATACATCATTTACTATTATTTTTATAAAATTGATTATATATATGATATTAGGTGGAAACCCAAGACTTTGAGTAACGATAGATATTAATTATTTTCCTATTATTTGATATGTATTATAATTTGCATTTGCTATTTATTATATATAAGCTATTTATTTGGATTTGCTATTTATATTATTCTATTTATTTATTATCTATTATTATTTGCTATTATTATATTTGGCTGGTTTTATTATCTTCTAAAGAGGACAGGGTCATTCAGGTGAGAGGGACGGGTCATGCTGGTGAAAGCGGCACAGAGTCATGTCCGCTTGAAGGTAGGACAAGGTCATGTCAGGTTCAAGGAGGGACGGGTCATGTCAGGTGAAGGGGGACGGGTCATGTCAGGGGAAGGAGGACGGGTCCTGTCAGGTACGGATGGACGGGGTCATGTCTTGTGAAAAGAGGACAGTTATGTCTCTGAAGGAGGGACAGGGCATGTCTGAGAAGGGACGGGTCATGTCAGGTTGAAGAGGGACGGGGTCAGTCAGATAATCAGTATGTGTATCTGACAGTGTTGTTATGGGGCTTTGTCAGCTGCTGTGATCTACAGGCCCCAGTCTGAGCAATCTGTACTTATTACTCTTGCAGGTGTTTCTTCTGTCCATTACTCACCCTCTGTCTTTGCTGTCCTGCAGGGCCCTTTACTTTCTCATGATCAGTGGTGAATCCCACTTCATTCCCATAGGTGCCCCTGATCACAGGATAGAAAGGTTTTCTATTTTCCTTTCATCCGACTTGTTTTCGCATCTGCCATCCACCACATGCTGTTAAAATTTGAAAACACAATCTGCCCAATGCTTGTGCCGGTGTGGTGTGTTTATATGTCATTTGCAGTTTAACTAGAGCTAAAGCATCCCTATATCTGGAGGTGTTGTAAATTACATAATATGCATGTAATGGTGCCGAGTGATTGTCACATGGATCAGACGATTTCCCAGCATCCTTCTGTGTGGTGTGGAGTCACCTGGAATGATCACTTTGATTTTCTAATTGATCTAAATAGATTGTGGTGTGCGGGGCTCTTTGGGCCCCACATGGTGAAGGAGACCCGTGCTGCTGCTTGACAGATAGAAGTGCCGCTTTAGTCTGATTCCTGTGTCCACAGTGAAATTAATCCCCCTTCCTCTCTCCATGAGCGGTTCCTAATTTAAATGATGCAGTGACGCGGAGCTGCACGCTGCTCCAACATTGTAGGCATCATGTGACCGTGTCCTGGCTCCTTTCCATCCTTCAGTATCCCTGAAAATTGGCTAGTAAGCACAGCCGTTCCACGGTCCATTGGTGCCTTGTGTAGACGAGGGGAGGCGCGAGATGTCTCCTGCCTCTTCCTCTAACGGGTTTTTTCTTGCGCTTCCCGGTAGATGCTGAACTTGTATTAAGGATATCGTGATTTTTCCATGAACACCCTTCTTCCAGCCATTTGCTACCACCTCCCTTCGTCTGCCTCCTACCCCCCCTTTTCCACCATTTCGCTGTCTGGATTTTAGAGTAATTGTCCTTTCCTGACTTTATGTCTTTGGATTGGTAAATGTGAGCCCTGCAATGCTGCTGTGATTAAGTGGGGTGACCAAACGTATGAGATGTATTCTCGGAGACAAACGCTGCGTCCTGATAGAGGTATTATAACCGTCCCGTTTACGCTCGAATTTCCCGCCACATGACTGCATCAGAGGAGAAGAATTGTCTGCAGAGAAGGACAATGAGGTCGATTGTTTCCGAGGGGCGGCAAGGTAGGTCCCACCGCAGGGCAATAATATCATCATTCTCATCATCCTGGCTGTGAACCGATAGCAGAGGCGAGGCCAGTGCGTGTGGAATGTACTGTCCACCTGTCAGCTCCTTGTTATTTGTAAATGCAGAAAAGTTCTCAAGCTGAGGAGGATCCAGTGAGAATCCCAGTTTTGGGTAGGAGAGGCTCCCGAGTTCATCTGTATGTTTGGGTGAAATTGTGCCAGTGAAACCATGTACTAATGCCCATATATACATAAAGTCCTGCCATTGTCACCCTAAAACGTGTACTGATGAATGTGGTTTCTTGGAACAGTATAGGCCTGGGTATAACTAGGTCAAGCGTAGCCAGGCGTGTGATAGGAGAAGTGGTTCCGTGGTGAGAAAGTTTCTTCCTCTCAGTATTAGGATGCCCGATCAACTGTTCTTTACAGAGTAACAGTCAGATGACATGCTGGAATATGGAGGGCCCCAAACATTAAAATATCGACCAAATGTTGTCCTTATGCTGGAAGTTAAAATTCGTAACTGACAGAAGAGGGAGGTTTACTGTCTGATAAAAAAAAAGCACAAATATTTTAGAACTTTTTTAAGTCTTTTATTACGTTCTTTATTCAGTATATGGCCCGAGACCTCTAGGGGCCTTGCTGGGAGCGACTTTAAGTTAAAGGTGGGCGGATCTAGATGACCATCCAGTGGAACTGAATACCTTGTTAAGTTAGGGTTATGAACTAACCACGTCTGTTTTGTTTTTTTTTTTTTCTTTACCTAACACATTTCTGTAGATATTTCATAGCCAAATTCTTATATCCATCCCTCCCACCCAGCTCGGCAAAACTATTGTGACCTATTTCCCCAATTGACTGTACACAAGCAGTGCATTATCTTCTGACACGGCCCGTGAACAGATTTTGATTGTCTTCCATTTGCCTACCACGCTGATACCCCTATTGAGGAATTCAACCCAACGCCAGCCTTTCCCGCCCCTGCAGTACCTGAGCAGTGGATGAAGAAGGGGGGGTGGCTTGGCAAGCTGACTACGCCGGAGACTTCCTGATAGAGGTAAGAGAAGATTTTCTTTTTGTTTTGGCTGGTTTAGCATAATTCCTCACTTTGTGGTTCGTTTTGCTGTCTTTGGTGTGTTGACTTGATACATTACTTTTGGGGGCCAAAAGTCCAGTGGTTTTTGGTAAGCTGTTTGTTATGTCATGTGAGATCGGTATAAGTCCTTGTCACGATGAAATGCTCGTGTAAATGTGTTGATAAATGAAAGCTGTATATTACTTTTTGTTATGGTTTGGTAGAAGGTTATGTGGTTTTCAAACCCCTATGAGAGTTTTCTCCATAAACCAAAAGCGATTGTTGTGACATGTTATATTTAAACTTTGTTTAGAACGTGTTTCTTCCTGAAAAGAATCCTTATAATCATATGGTACCTTGTATAGTATGTGATCAGACTGTTAAGGAGAAGCAAGATGATTTTGCAACAGTCTATGAATTATATTGCTTATTTATTGTGAATACGACAAGGGATTGATTAAATACCTAGTAAGACTGGATGAGGTTTCCACATATTTGCAAGAGTTTAACTGAGGCTCCAGCAGTAATGAACTAGCGATGTCATTTCACCTGTTTATTGATACTTTCTGCCAATGCTTTTGTTTGTCCTTGGAATGTTTCTATGTTCAGCGGATCCTTTCTTTTTTATAAATATTGTACGGTATATAGCCATCCACTTCCCATGTCTGTTAACCAATATGGCAGTGGACATTTTATTACCATGTTAAATGATCATATGATTGTTTTCATATAGGTTTTATTTCTTAATACTTTGATGGTGTAGGTGAGGCTTTGTCTGTACTTGTTGCCTGGTTGACCTCTCTAAATGATTAACTGTTGGTGTCACTGGATTACTGTAACCTGTATTTCTTCGGCTGGACTGTTAGCCTGTGACTGTTTTATTGATTTAAAGGGACCAGTTCCGTGGGACTTTACAATATTTGGTTAATTGTTTAGTTTGTGGAATGCAGACTTAGTTATTCTACATATCCTCTTTGCATTTTGAAAAATTAGTTGATGTCATACCCTTTGCTGTTCCCTGCTGTTGACATCAGTGACTGACTTTCAGGTCTAACGGTCCTGCTCCCAGATGCAACCCTCCTGGAGTTCCGAACCGTTGTTTACTGTTGGCTGGTGGGGGCCAACTGCTCATATCTCTACTGCGCTGCACTGATCAACCCAGGTGACTGGGTCAGGGCAGACCATAACTGTCGTCTACATGGGTCCTGCAAACAGTATTTCTGTTGCATTTATTTAGTTATCACAGACAAAATGCGGATGGGCGATGTAAAGGCATGTCCCCCCCTCACAACTTACATTCCCCCCCTACCTGGCCCATTGTTGTAGTTTTTAATCCTTACCTCACATCCCACGCTCCATATGGGTTCTGCCTGAGTCCCCCCCCCCCCCACAGTCCCAAAACTGCCCACCAGGAGGATCAGAGTTCCATATAGGACTCTGCCCTCCTAATCTGGCCTCCGGGAGATTTGGCCCTTCTCCCCCTCCCTTCCCTCCCATTATGCATTCCCTCCCCTATGTAAAACCTTTTTCACCAACATTCCCCCTGTCCCCCACCCGCCAACGCTATGTTGTAATATCAGAAATCACAAAACCATACTGTACCTCCCCCTGTGCCTCCGCCGCACTGAACTCTGGAGCGCGTCCATGATGGCTGCCGCTCATAGTCAGTTTTTGGGGCATTTTCTGATATATCTAACATATCGGTTGGGGCTGGGGGGACAGGGAATGTTCTGGTGAACAAAGTTTTTAAGGTGGACGTACCCTTTAACATTGGAAACTGCTCTTGTTTTAAAAGTACATGTAGTTGCCCACGTGAAACTTCCCTTTTAACTGACATCCAGAGGAACAGAAATTATTTTTCTCCCAAAACTCCTATAGGGACTGACTGACTATTGATGCATTCTGATACTGGGCTATTTAGAGAAAATTTGAGCTTTATTTTTACTCTCAGGCTGAAACTTTTGGGACTGTTTTATAAGGCCACTAATATCAACAAAATAATTAGATATAAAGTACCAAAAGCTTTATTGTACTGCAAGCAAGATAGATGTGCTTCCAAGATCAACATAGTTTCATTTGTTGGAATTTGTAAAAGGAGAATTAACGCAAAAACATATGTGAGTTAAAATGGATCCTAGATTCCTAACTATCAAATATCTTACCTGTCATCTGTGTAAATACAGCATTGTGGAAACGATGATATCCTAAACTGGAATATGTTTGATAGTGCAAAGTTTGTCAAATTCATGCATTAATTTTAGTTTAGTTCTCCTTTAAAAAAAATTTCATTAAATTCCTCTGAAAAAATCTCACGTTAAGGAGAAAGGTATTGTAAAACAGCAATAGTCTCCCCTTATAATAATTAGATAAATATCCCAACATGTCTGGCCATCTGAAGTGTTGCCTGGGCTGGTGGTTACCATTGGAAACCATAGCTAGCCTTCACTTTAGAATTTGGAAGCTAAGATACTGGAACTTTGCGTATAAATCAACAGATAAAATGATTTGTAGCAATAGAGTTTAGGAGAATAACCACATGTCCAGTAAGGCTTGCACGTAACTTATTCCCAGATATGATCTTTGTTAGAGAGTTTATATCAATGTTCCAGAGGGGCGAGAACCCTAGCTAACACCAGCACTGTGTATGTAATGTACAAAGTATTGTGGACTTCTCTCTACTACATTCTATGACTGGCATGGCATCTGTAACAGTTACCAAATTCCATATTTGACTAAAATGGGCCCACTATTGTAATATTAAGGATATTAAAAGTCACCAGGAGGTTCCATAACCGTATAAAAGATGAGGTTATTCCGGTCACTATATGTCCTAGATGCACTCTCTAAATCCTTATGTTTTAAATAGTATTAAAACTGATACATACCCTAATACCAATTGTAACGAGTCATAATCAACACTGATTCATAACTGAATGACTTAGCTAACCTGATTAAACTGATGCTTAGCTAAAACTGATTATAACTGATTAAACACGATTAAATGTCTAGCAACACTATATCACTGATTAGTAGTAAACCTGATTGATACATAGCTAACCCCTGATTATAACGGATGAAGCAGCTAACACCCTGATATAACTGATGTAGCTACAACACTGATTATAACTTGTTACATAGATACAACAACTATTATTACGATGACGTAACTAAACACTAATTATAACTGATGATTAGCTACACACGCATTATAACTGATACATAGCTACACATTGATTATACCTTATGACATCGCTAAAACACTGATTATAACAGATGACATAGCTAACGCTGATTTAACTATATGACATAGCTAAGCACTGATTATAAACCTGATACATGCTAAACCCTGATTATAAACTGATTGACATAGCTAACTCTGATATAACTAATGAACGATAAACACAGAATTCCACTATGACATTAACATAGCTAGTTTCTATGCTAACCTAGCTAACAACTGATTTTAAAATTACATAGCTTGTCCTAGTTATAACTGAATGAATCACTAATCACCAGTGGCATACTAAAGGAATTACTAGGCCCCCCCGCCAAAACTAATGATGGGCCTTATCCGAACTTCATCCATAGTGTTTTTCTAGAGGTGCGTATCTTAAAGGGGCCTGTCCACCCCCAAACCTATAAGTCCCACCCACCCTAAGCCCCCCGCTGTATTGTAATAAATCCTTACCTTCGTTTTCATCCACAGCTCAAAATGGTTTCGCTGGATTCCTTTCCAAGTCTGAAAACTGCCACCAGAGATAGCAAAGGACTCTTGCCTCTTGTCTCTCCTCCGGAGATTTTTCCTGCGTACTTGCAGGCATCCCCACCCCCTCCCTCCTCCCTCCCGTTTAGTTTGATAGGCAATGTACTAGAAGCTGCCCCAGAGGTGGCCGCAGTCATTACAATCCGCTATTTATGGTGTAAAAATTCTCACGTGAAACTGCCAGAATGTCATAGAGTAGCGCGATGTAAAAACCCACACCAGTACCCCAAAAATACACCTTGAATTTTTTTTCAATTGGTAAAATATTTGAGGTAGAAAAACTTCATTAAAAATGGCCACAAGTGTTGTGTAAGACTTTAATACATTGCTGTGGCTCAGTTTCACAACGTGCCACACTAACGCCAACCTCATGCAAATAACTTGACATCTGCAAATCACTTTGCAAAAAAATTAGTGCCCATTACTACAATGTGTTGTGTTACTTAGTGTCACCTATTAAGGGACTGTTGGAGGGTATTGTTTTTATAAGTGTTCCCTATTAAACGGGGACTGTTTGGGGGGGTATTTGATTCTATAAGTGTCCCGATTTAAGGTGGGATGTGGAGTGTATGTGTTGTTATAATGTCCCTAGTTAAGGGGAATGTTGGAGGGTATGTGTTTCTTAATGTTTCTATTTTAAGGGGTAACTGGTTGGAGGGTAGTGTTTTCTTTAGTCCCTATTAAAGGGTATGTTGGAGGGTTGTGTTTCTATAAGTGTCCTATAAATGGGGAAGTTGTGGAGGGTATGTTGGTTTTTTATAAGTTCCCTATTAAGGGATAGTGGAGGAAGGGTATAAGTTTCTGAATATTGGTGACCTATTAAGAGAGGTTGTTGAGGGTATGTGTTTCTATAGGTCCGCTATTAATGAGGGAAAGTGGGAGGTATGTGTTTTCTATAAGTGTCCTATAAAGGGGTAATGTTGGTGGTGTATGTGGTTTCGCAACAACAGCGTATTATAATAAATGTCCGAAAAACCGGCCGCGAAACGTTAACGAAGTGTTAACGCCTTCGCGGCGATCTCATAAGTCTCCATATTAAAAGGGGAATGTTGAGGGTAAGGTTTTCTATAGTGTTTTCCCTATAAATGGGTGTAGTTGGAGGTTATTTGTTTCTGTATGTGGTCCCTATTACAGGGGGAATGTTTGAGGTATTGTTATCTCATAAGTGTCCCTACATTAAGGGGGTAATTTGGAGGGTATGGTTCGTATAAGTTCCCTATTAAGGGGGATGTTGGAGGTATGTTTTTCTAAAGTGGTCCCTATTAGAAGGGATGGTTGGGGGGTATGTATGATTCTATAAGGTTCCCTATTAGGGGAAGATGTTGGGGTTTGTGTTTTCTATGACGTGTCCCTGTAAAGGGGGACTGTTTGGAGGTAATGTGTTCTATAAGTGTCCCTATTAAAGGTAAATGTTGGCGGGTAGTGTTTTCTTATAAGTTCCCTATTAAAGGGGGAATGTTGGAGGGTATGTGTTTCTATAAGTGTCCCTCATTAACAGTGGTAATTATGGTTGGGGTATGTGTTTTCTATAAGTGTCCTATAACAGGGGGAATGTTGGAGGTGTGGTTTTCATAAGTGTCCCTATTAAGTGGTGATAGTTGGGAGGGTATTGTTTTCTAAGTGTCCTATTAAAGGGGTGCCAAATGTTGGAGGGTATACGTGTTTCTATACGTTGTCCACTATTAAAGGGGATGAATGTTGGAGGTATGTGTTATAATTCTAGTAAGGTGTGTTGGGCTTTTCTAGTCCTAATTAAGGAAGGTGGAGGTTATACGTGCCCATTAAGGGATGTGAGGGTAGTGTTGTCTATCAGTGCCCTTATAAGGGGTATGGTTGGAGGGTAGTGTGTTTCTATACGTGTCCCTATTAAAGGGGAATGTTGGAGTACGTTCTAGGTCATACGTGGAGTTGAGTTTGTTCTATAAGTGTCCCTATTAAGGGGAAATGTTGGAGGGTTCGTGTTTTCTCATAATGTGTCCCATTAAAGGGGAATTTTGGAAGGGTATGTTTGTCTAGAGTGTACTCCCGATTAAAGGGAAGGGTGGTTTGAGGGTATGTGTTTTCTATCAGTTGTCCCCATTAAGGGGGAGGTGGGAAGTTCTATAGTCCTTACAGGAGGGTATGGTTTGAGTATTTCTATAAGTGTCCCTATTAAATGGGAGTTGAGGTCTAAATAAGATCTTTAAGGAGGGATGTGGAGGTGTGTTTTCTAATAAGGTCCCGATAAAGGGGTATGTTGGAGGGTTTGTTTCTATAGTTCCCTATTAAGGGGTAATGTTGGAGGGTATGTGTTCTATCAGTGTCCATGAGGATAGTTTTGGAGAGTATGCTATTCTCTAATAATGTTTTGTTTTAGTTTTAGAGTTGTTCGTTTATTTCCCGGAATTAAGAATTGTGGTAAATCCTAAAGTACGCGGTGTTAGATCGTAGTAAATATAATAATTGACCGTCTCCTGCTGGCCCTGTCTGCCAGGCCACCTTAGCTTTTGCCTGGAACAGGCTGCACCCCAAGTTAGCCGAGAGAAGCATTTCTCACCGTCTTCTTCTTCACTTCACACCCTGCAGTTGATTCCTGGTACTGGTCTTTGCTATCTGTGAATTAACCCCCTCCCATTACAACTCTCCCCTGAACCGTTCACACCTTCTACATCTGTCCTGTACACAGAGGGCACTTTAAATAAACACATGTAATTATCCTTAATCGTTCTAAATCGTTTAACTTAACCAGGTGTAATTACATCAAGGAACTTGTCTACTTACATCTTTATAGTATGGAGAGATAGACTGATATATAGAACATATTTATAGTTTATATAGCTGTTACATAGCTTTATGGAGACCGCCTGGGATATTCGAAAATGTATTATATTTTTTAATATCTGTACGGGGACGGCCTGGGATTATATATTGCTATTACTGTATAGCTGATACAGATTGTATGAAGAGCAGCCTGTATATACCTATACATTGGTATTACCGCTGGTTATACTGGTATGGAGACAGCTTGTATATATAGAATTGTTATTAATAGGCTGTTGGATTCTGTATTAGACGCCTGTATATTTGAATGGGATTATAGCTGTTGAGATATGGGACACTTGTATATATCACCTGTACACCTGATGCGGGGCATATGCGTTCCCCAAACCTTATAGCTGTTTTACATAATCTGTAGTAGCCTGGATATACAGATGGTCTAATAACTGTTACATATCTATAGGAGAGCCTGAATCTACAGATTGTAATTATTAGCTGTTACATTCTATAGGATACAGCCTGATCTAAGAATGGTATTATAGCTGTTACATATCTATATAAGCCAGCCTGGATATAATGAATGTATTTATAGCGGTTAATTCTATGGAACAGTCTGGACTCTAAGAATGGATTATCTGCTGTTAATATCTGTAGGAGACACCTGGATATAAGATGGTATTATAGCTTGTTACATCATCTTAGGAACCGCCTGGTATAAAGAAATGTATTTAGCGGTTACATATCTGTAGAACAGCCTGGATATAACGAATGGTTTATACGTTACCTATCTGTAGGAACCCTGGATATACAGGAAGGTATTATGCTGTTACATATCTGTAGGGGACAGCCCTGGATAGAAAGAATGGTATTATAGCTGTTGTACATAGTCTGTGAGACAGCCTGTGATATAAAGAATGGTATATATAGCTGTTACCTTCTTAGGAAGACAGCCTGGATATAAAGACAATGGTATTATAGCTGTTAAATATATGTAGAGCAGGCCTGGTATGTAGAATGGTATTCTACTGTATAGGCTGTTTTCATGTCTGTGGAGACCCTGGATATGTAGAATGTGTATTCTACCGTATACTGTTACAGTCGTGGAGACACGGATGTGTGAATGGTAATTCTACTTGTATCGCTGTTACATGTCTGTAGGAGACAACTGGATGTGTAGAATGTATTACTACCTGTATAGCGTTACTGTCTGTAGAGACAACCTGGATGTGTAGAATGGTATTCTACCTGTAAGGCTGTTACATGTCTGAGGAACCACCTGGTTGTGGTAGAATGGTTTCTCCCTGTATACTGTTAAATACCTGTAGGGCTAACAAAATATTAAGTGCGTTAAAGTGTGTCAAAGTAACAACTCAATACCTATAATTGTAACAACACCAAAGTTAATGCATGTGCACACACGCCCACAAAGGTTTTTGTGGAGTAGCAAACCGCCAGGCCCCTGCTTTGAAAAGTCCAGTCCGTTTGTAATTCACAAACCACCAAGCTCGCCCTTCCTTGTTGCTGACCCAGGTGCAGTTTGCCCCATGCCCCTCGATATCCTTTTAATCAAACCATAAGGAACAGCAATGGGACGCGGCCTCCAGACGTAATTCACTCTGGAGAACAGCAAGTAGATAAAGGAATGCGTGTATTGTCCCTTGGTCATAAAATCGTACAAAAACAGCCTGCTGTTTTTGTGCAGGGTGCACATACTCAGAGGCCTAACAGACTCATGCCTTTAAAGAATCTTGAATGTTAGCCATTGTTGTGCTCCTCACCCTTTAACCCCTTTTTTGGGGTTTAAAGGGAAAGCGTGAACCAGCTATTATGCCGTTAATGGGAATCACTCTATG